>JARFXV010000826.1:197500-507502 GCA_031761425.1 Cosmopolites sordidus
CGAAAAGGTCGAAAATGTCACATTATTGATGTTTGTTGAATGTCACGTTTAGCAAATATTCTATGAACGCTGGTTAATAAAACGCCCAACAGTATTTGACTTTAACAATATTCCTACATTTTTTTTCCCCGGAAACAGCTCTGAAATAAACTACGTCACAATAGAAACACCGATATGACAGTCTCCGAAGAGTAAATTAAAGAAAACAAACTATTTGGAGCACACAAACACCGAGCCGAATACGGCAATATTCATAAATAGATTATGAGGCTGCGAGACTTTGCGCCAGACTCTCTGGACCCTTCTAATTGCCAGATTCAATTTGGAAATGTCGCGAACCAGAGGATAAGGACACAGTGTTCATTAATATTTACGGAAATCAATAAACCTTTACCTCTCTCGACATTCTGTTCTCCATTTTCCTATATACGTGAGCTTTATTGTGATCTCAAGTTGTCGTACATGAATCAGAACCTCCTTATACTGAAATTGAACAATTATTATTTTTTGGTCCCGTGCGAAGTTTTTGGATTTGGATGGATTTAATGTCGGCTATGAAAAAAATCTTTAAATCACGCAACTCATCTCGAACTAAATCTAACAACCATTAAAATATTCTCATGAATCAGAAAAATTGCATTTTGCGCGCAGTTTAAGCTCCTGTCCCATAAATTGACTCATTGATATTTTTTAGTCCTGGGCGAATTGTTTTATTCCATGTCGGCTCTAACAAAAATCTTTAAATCGCGCAACTCATCAACTTGACTAAACTGAAGGCAAATCAAAGTGAATCTGAACCTAAACATTGTAAATATCACAAGAATTAATAATATGTAGCTAAACATTACTAATCCAGCACAGATTTTTGTTTACAAGTGTTAAAAGATAAACTAATGGAAAATCTCTAGGAACTTTCGCACAACATAAAAATAAAACTTACTGTACGTTCAAACAACCGCAAAGTAACAACAACAGTAAAAAGTCGGTAATTAACTGGATATCAATTTGTTTATCTGGATTTAGACTTAAAACAGGAATTTTCGCAGTATGTCAGTGACAGATAGGACAATGGTCTAGATATGAGGTTGGTGATGTTTCCTTTTGTCCCTCGAGGTCGGGGTCATTCCTGTGGGCCTTTGTGTTCGTTACAAAGCCGACAGGCTCGCAGGAAAAAAACGGCGTGTGACTTGTATTAAGCTTTAATGAGACGAGTTTCGAGACTTGCCATTGTTTAAAATATATCGCTAATAACAGACACCGTGTCTTGTTGTCTAGCGAGAATATTTCAAAACTTTTTTCAAAATGGAGAAAACTGAGTAAAAGTAAATTTGATATGTACACAGTATGTCGGGAAAATAATGGAATTTTATTAATGTAAAAAAATTTATTGAAACAATATATATAATCTGAAACTTGTATATTTTCTTTATGAAACGAGACCGCCATCGTTCAAGTTACAGCACTTAAAGTGAAGTAAGTACCTTACGTCACCTCGTCACAAAGACACGATGGAACTTAGAGCTAATAGTAAATTACGTTTCGAACTCTGTAAAACTTTTGCAGAAACATTTGAATTGAGGAAAAAAGTGTATGGTGATGATTGCTTGTCCCGTATACGTATATTTATTTTTTCCCAAAACAATAAGGAGATGAGCCTGCAGCAACTTTTTCCACGTGCCCTCTCTAATTCAACTTTCTATTAATCACAAGACCCAAGAAACACACCTGTTCAGAAGACTGAATTTTAACGTCTTTATAGGTAAAAGTAATACTGTTATTCTTTCTATTGCTGAATACAATGGACTGGGTTTTAGGCACATTTAAGACAAGTATTCATCAAGAATCCGATACGATCTCCCAACACTCTCGAGCATCAAGTCGGAATCACCTTCGCTAAAAATCAATACTGTGTCATCCGCATAGAGTACCGTGTGCTCTTCTGTAACATTTGGAAGTTGATTTGTATAAATAATATATAATACTGGACCCAATATAGAACCTAGAGGAACGCCTTTTGTCACACAACCTTATCATTTAGACACAATAGCTCTACCGCAAAAATCAATTTCTACTACCTGTTAGGTTCGGTCTTCTAGATATGATTTTATTAACATGAGAGCATTTCCCCGAACTCCACAATTCTCAAGTCTTGCACAGAAAGTATTGGGCAAATTATCGCGGAAAGTTACAGTGTTAAACAACGCGTGCAAATCATTAAACTATATTATCAAAATGAGTACGACTATTCGTCGTTTGATGGGCAAATTCGGATCAACTGGTTCAGCAAATAATCAAACAAAACCTGTACGTCGTCGAAACGTGAAGTCCACAGAAAACATTGCTGAACGAGAATGTGCAGGGTAAACCGAAGCAGTCAATTCTTCGTCGCGCCCAAAAACTTGCCCTTTCGCACACCTCAACTTGGCGAATATTGCGTCGGGACTTGGGTGCACATCCGTACAAAATTCAGTTGACCCAGGAAGGTAAACGACTATACGTAGCGTCGAGCATTCGATGACTCGGTTTTTTTATGGAAAAATAGTTATGTCAATAAGCATTTGTTAGATTAGGGGAGATAACAATTCACATGAGACCCATCAGCTGTAAATGCATCCAGTCGGGCGGGGATATTGGCCCGTACTTCTTCCAAAATGAAGCTGGCGCCGCCATAACTGTCACCAACAACCATTTATTTGTGGCCTGAATTGAAAGATATGGATGTCAATGACATGTGGTTCCAACAAGACGGCGCTACGTATCACACAGCACATGTAATAATGGTTTTTCTGCACGACAAATTCGACTGGCACCGAGACCGTGTGATTTAACATCATTAGACTTTTTATTGTGGGGCTGCGTTAAATGACGGGTCTACGCGAATCTGCGAAAAGCCGCAGACAGAAATGATATCGAGCCCGGTTTATACGGTCGAATCATCGAAAATTGGTCCTCTTGGATACGCGCCGTCCTATAAAGCCGCGGCTGCCATTTAGCCGATATCATATTCCATACATAATATAATTGAACGAGTATTTCTTTCAAATAAAAAAAATAATGATATCTCATACACAACTTCTTTTATTTGCATTTAAAGTCGAGCGCCCTTAATGGAAACCCCTATATAAGCGATTCCAGAACGGTAAATGCTTTGAAAGGCTTAAAACCAGGCCGGCCACAAAGACAAAAATCCAAAAAAACAAAAAGTACTACTTATAAAACTCCTATTAGGCCAGTATTGAAGTACTGGACATTGACGAAGTATTGTGAGAAGCTGTTAGAATGGTTCGAGAGGAAGATATTAAAACATGTATATAAGAAAGTTTTAGAAAACCAAGTTTGGCGCAGACACTATAGTTCTGAACTATATAACTTGTACAATGAACCTGACATTGTAACAATTTACAGGTTGGGATGGATAGGACATATAGAGAAAAAAAGGAAAGATAGAGCCCAAAAAACTTTTATATTACCACACAACAACCGGTGGGCAACATACCTAGAGGTAAACCACGTAGCAGACGAAAAGTCCAGGCATAGACAAACCTAAGAATACTAAAGCGAGAAACTGAAAGGGTAGGAACGAAGGACGTCGATTCCAAGACCCATCTAGTGTTGTTGGGTTAATGCTGATGATGACGTAAGTTAAATAGTAGCGTGATACTTGGCAAAAAAACAAAGCTATTCGAAACAGTCTCAACAATTCCATCAATTATTTGTACACAACATTTTAATTAACTTTCAGAGTACATTGCTGACTCATCCAAGAAACATAAGAAATATGTATGTTAATTATTTTATGACATAAAAGCGAAAAAAAATCATTTTTGCAATGACAAAACGTAAAAAATGAACCCACTAAATTTAACTGACGAGGAAAATCCTTTTAACAAATGTTCTGGACATTAAAATGAACATATTGAAAACCAGCCAGAAAGAAATAACTTTATTCGGAACAATTCTAATTGGATCTCTGCTCATAATTCATACTAGAGCGAATTAATACGACAAAAGCCAAAGTTCCAAGTGTTCGAACGTATTAAGCCCGAGCGAAATGCCAATTTATACCTGGCCAGACTTAATTAAACTAAAGGAAAGTTATATCATCCTTTGGGAGGATTAGTCTTTGGACAAGCTGTATAATGTACGTGTTAATATGGGGTTAGATATAACCGTTAGTATTATTTGGGATCGCCACAGTTACAGATTTCAATTTTCGTGTCTGGATTCCACCAGGGCAAAAACGTCCCCTCTTCCATATTATTTTACAGAAAAGTTTTAGTTTGATGAAAATAACAAAACATTTACCCCTTTTTCATTTCACAAAGTTAATTTGTTTGGTTTTTTGGTATTTTTCCCTAACTATATCAATTTCCCCTTTCCATGAATTTCTCTACTAGAAAATATGTTCATAAAGAGAAATAAAAGTGATAAATTAGGAAAAACAAATATAGAAAGAATTTCGAGTGGCCTACACGATTGCGTGATGGTGGTGAGAATAATGAATATATCTTTGATTCTAAAGATATAATCAATAAGGATCAAAGGAAGATACAATGAGCGTCCATTATAATTTTGGTTTGGTTGCTCCACCTTCACCCGCATCGCAGAAGTGGTATCCTAATGGTACAACCTTCGATGATCAGAATTTACTTACTTAAACATTTCATAATCTTTGTAAATGGAAATCACTATTACAGAGTTGTTAAAGACACGCTCTACGTGTTTTTTTTTAAGAATCTAATTAACTGAATAGTATTAAAAATTCTCCGAAATATTTGCAAATATTTCGAAATTGTGACACCAATCACATCTGGAAACTAAGTTTGGTATTCATGACTACGAGGGTTTGTGTTTAAGATCCGGAATATATATAAATAAAAATGAAATAGTGTTCGTTGTTCACTTGAATGTGTTGAATCACTTGAGAACGGCTGGACCGATATTTTTTCTTTCCGATTGAGGCATCTCTAAAATATGCATCAACCGCTTCTTCTGGCATCCCAAATCATCGACCACAAAGTTCACTCTTCACAGCCAGGAACAAAAAGAAATCACTGGGTGCCAAATCAATACTGTACGGCGGATGACCCATCAATTCGATGTTTTGACCGGTGAAATATCTAGTTGGGCCCATCAATTCGACGTTTTGACCGGTTAAATAGTTGTCGGTCCGATGTGACAGTTGTTTTACCTTACTTATTCAAAGACTTCTGGCAAACAAATGGTTGTGTACCATTCAGAATTGACCGTTCTACGATTCTCTAGCGGCACTGTAGCCACATGTTCATTTATCCCAAAAAAAAACAGGCGACCATTTGCTTCGAAGTGCTTCTTACGCAATCAACTTATGTTGGGTTTGACTCATTATGGAAGACCCATACAGTCGATTGCTGTTTGCTTTCAGACTCATACGCATAGATCCAAGATTCGTCATCTGTATAGATGTTATACACGGCTTTTAACGCACCACGATTGTATTTTTTGAGCATTTCTTTGCACCAATCAACACGAGCCTTTTTTGAGTCAAATTTTGCCAAATCCAACACACACAAATCTTTTCAAAGCTAAAATTCCATGTAAAATCTTGTGTATGCTTGTCATACTAATCCCTAAGGATGCCTCAATCTTACGGTATGTCACATGACGATCTTGCTTTATCAGTTCGTTCACAGTATCGATGTTTTCTGACACAACAACCGATTTACTACCATACTAGTTTTAAATATTTCTCTTGGGGCAATAGTGTATAAATAACAGTTCAAGCAGGACATATCGAAAGGACAGTTGAAAAAAAATCTAAAGGGCAAGGTGTAAAAATTTGCGCTCTAACAAGCAACCTCTTTTTAAAAGACGATTTTGGTTATTTCACTCGGATTTGCGAATGTTGCTAAGAAAAGCCTTTTAGGCAAATTGGATTACGGATACGGTCCGGTCCCTTTTACAACGGCCCCATGTGCAAATGTCTTTTATGTTAAACTCGCATAAGCGCGATGAGATTTTAAACTGGGCTATATTTAATCTAGAGAGTCGGGCGCTGCAAATTATAAAGTTCAATTTTCTAAATTACTTTTTTTCTGTGGTAAAAATCACCTGAGAAGGATATTAACACTTTAAGGTTGGCGAAAATTCTTTTTGGTTTTTCTCAATTAATATTCTAATTATAAAGGGGGGTTTCAACAAGAGCTGCAAAATTTTAATTGTGCGCTCTATTCTGTCATCTAATACCATTGCAAGTGAAAAATTAAAAATTGTTAGGTTATAATAATAAAACAAAAAATATAAAGGTAACAAATTTGTAAAATATGTCAAATTCAACTGAAGATTAGACAAAGCACGTCGCATTATATAAAATTATAATATAAACAATTATATTATTTAAAAAAAATTTGGAAATCATTTTTTCAATAAGATATAGTTGGTAAAAATAAGTATATATAGTAGTTAATAATTTGATAAAAACGAAAAATTATATATATATATATATATATATATATATATATATATATATATATATATATATATATATATATATATATATATATATATATGTCATCTGTCAAACTATTTGAAGTTTGCTAAAGTACTATACCACTTTACACTAGAAATTTCTAATTTAACTGGACCTGATCCTTTGATTGGAGAAAATAGAGTAACATGAAAGGTTTACCATGAATTCGATGCGCCCATTGGTCTCTATGTTAGAGAGATCTGGAAGCCGAGAGATTGGCTTCCAGGCTATCTCCTTCAAGATACTTAGGGAATCGATAAAAGTACGACAAGGCGCATATTAGAGCTTTCAGGTCATTAGGGAGTATGTGCAGAGAAGCTAATCGAAGAGAGGGAGAGAAGACATAATGTAGAAGAGAGAGGCTCTGATAGCCATGAAAATACTACTCCAGAAGTGCAGGTGGTAGCAGTGTAATTTTTCTACAGGAAAATATTATTGGAACTCAGAGATTGGGTATCCTAATACTAGAAGTAACAGTGCAAGGCTTCTTTCAAGGCATTGGGAACATTAAATGAGTCAGGCAGATCACTCAATAGGTTTGGAGGTGAGGATCGAGTTTAAAAGTAGAGTTTTTCTCGAGTCTGTAACTTGAACACTAAAAAATAGGTGCGATCTCGTGAAGACGTTGTAAAAACTTTCGTACTTCTCAGTACTTAAAAGAAACTGTTTACAAAAACAAACGTACCAACGGATGTAGACCCTGGAAAAAAACTTCAGCATATGCTGAACCCTGTACCTTCATATATGAAAAAATCTCCAGCATGCGTCAACTTTGAAAACCCAACTACCCCAATTTTGAACCTGATGTCTTCAACCGTTTTTAAATTACATATCTCAATTTTCCGAAAATTTAGTTTCACTTTCAACACCCAGTATCTTTTTAATGACTAAAATTTGCCAACACATTCATTGACTAAATCCAAAAACGAAATTTCGAATTTGTTTCGAGATACAGGGCGAACAAAATTTACGACAACCATATTCGATATTTGTTGAAATAACCATGTGTGGGAAGATGAAAATCCGCATGAGGTATGCGAAGATAGTTTTCAACATCAGTTCTCGTGTTGGAATTGTAGGTGACTATCTATTTGGACCGGTATTTCTATCACGAAAACTTACTGGCGAGGTGTATACCAACTTTTTGGAAGCAACGCTGCCTGAGTTTCTGGAAGATGTACCATTGGCAACAAGGCATGAAATGTGGTTTATGTACGATGGTGCACCACCACATTTCAGTTTGGTTGCTCATGATTTTTTAACAGCAACATACGGATATCGCTGGATTGGACAAAGTGGGCCACACGCATGGCCTGCTCGATCCCCGGACTTAAACCCTCTAGATTATTTCTTCTGGGGATATCTGAAGTCATTAGTTTACGCTACTCCATTGAAACATTTGGATAATTTGCTGCGAAATCGGATAATTGCTGGGTGTAACTCAATTAGAAACGACCCTGGTGTGTTTGAAAGAATTCGGCAGTCAATGACGAGAAGATTGAATGCTTGTATCAAGCCTGGAGGAAGTCATTTCGAACATTTATTGTAGATTGAGCAACTTTACATGTACTTTTTGATAATAAAATGTTGTTGATGTCGTAAATTTTGTTCACCATGGATCACCAAAAGGGTATATCATAAATCATATAAATATATATATATATATATATATATATATATATATATATATATATATATATATATATATATATATATATATATATATATATATATATATATATATATATATATATATATAATGAAATTATTTTTCGGACTTTTCCTAATTCAATGTAAAAATGAAAAAAATATTGGCAGAGGGTAAAAATTCCGTGAATCTAGACAATAAGGAGGAAAAATTATTGACGCGATTAAGGGCCGATGAGCCCCCCCCCCCTCCCCACGAGGCGGTATAATATAAGAATAAGAGGGGGAGAGCAATGGAGTTTGGCAATTTCGTCTGAGTGAAAAATTAACGAGAACTTAAAAAGAGTAGAACGAGCCGATCTGGAAAAAATTGATGATGTGCCATAAATAGATTCAGGGAGATTGGAGAAGATGGGCGTGATGCGAATTTAAATGCTCCCGACTCGAAATGAGAATGGAACGTCGCAGGTAGGGACTGCTTTCGCGAGGAAAGTTTTTGCCTTTACAAAAAAGCGAATATTTGAAAAACTTACGCAGCCTTGAAGATCGATGAAAAAAATGTATATGATCTGCTTTGATCTAATAATACTATAGGATCAAAAAATAAAGTGTCTTTTAAAAATTCGCGCGCTTTACATATCGAAACAACCTTTTACTTTTAAAGTTGATATGACTATCCTTGATATCTGAGAGAAGTTTCGTATCATTTCGCTTGTTGAGTTAGAAATTATAGCGTAATTTATATTTTTTAAAATGGATACATTTATCAAGCGCAGAAGTTGCATTAACTTTTGTCTGAACGAACAAACGAACGAATTTTCTTATGTTGATGTATTAAAAATGTTAGGATCGTGCAAGGCGATTTGAGCTACGTCAAAAAAATGTTCACATCTGGACTTTCAACTTTAGGAACATTCGGAAATTTTACTGAACCAAATCCGGTGAATATGAATATAACTTTATTTAGCATTTCCTCGTTTCATCTTTCTATTTTCTTAAATATTTCTTTAAATTAAATATTAAATATGTCAAATCAGAATACATTTAAGTATGCACGAACGCACATTTAAGAGTTCTCGTTAGTCAAAATGGTTATTTATTTATTTATTTTTTTTGCTTTTTATACGAACAGATGTTTTTTGATATGAGTTTTAAACCGTATCGAAAAACCCAAAAAAAAGAAAAAAATATTTGAACACGCCACAATCATTCAGACAATAATCAAAACTGTTTTTAATAAATCTGACCGGAGATTTTCTTCAGTGCCCCCTTTCCCATCTGGAAATTTTGAAAAGCACTTAAAAATATTTCTTACAGCTCCTTAAATCAATAATCCGAATCTTGTCTTGTGGTACTTAACCCTTACACAAGTTAATTCTTCTTTTTAAGTTAAAAGTTATCCAGGTTTAGGTTCCACTTCCATATGTCATAACTTCCATAAGCACAAATCAAAGACTTCTTTTTGCAGGCTATGTGGTAATTAGTTCTTAAATACTATGTTCAGCCTGTCAATAACATTTAGCACGTCGTTCCACCTCTCGAGCGGTAGACACCGGTCCCACCCCGGAAAACAACTTACAACTATATCTATACTAGTACATGTAACGGGTATTCCATTAAGAGGTTTCCAATGTTGGTAACGAATAAAAGAAACGTTTCATAATATACCTCAAAGTTATTTATGGCAGTGCGAAGCTGGATAGTGTACAATTATACGTGGAATACAACATCTGTCAAATGACCGCTACGACTTCTCTGGCAGCTCACAATTCTTTTGTTGAAATTCTCGATTACTGCTGAACACATTTGCGGAGTTATGTCATGAATTATTCGCCTAATTTCTTCTTTCAACTGTTTGTCAACGGTTTGCGGATTATTTTCGTAAGCTTTGCTCTTCACGTAGCCCCACAAAAAATAGTCTAGCGGCGTCAAGTCGCATGACCTTGGTGGCCAATTTACGTCCCCATTCCGGGAGATCAGCCTCTCCTGTCCTTACAAAATTCAGCTAACACAGGAGCTAAAGCCAGCCGACCATGGACAACGCCGTGCATTTTCAATTGGATCCTACAGATGAAGACAAATGACAATAATTTTTGAGATAAAATCATTTTCAGTGACGAGGCTCATTTCCACTTAAACGGTTACGTAAATAAACAAAATTGTGGCATCTGGGGCAATGAAAATCCAAAAGAAATCCACGAAATCCCGATGCATGCTCAACGTGTCACAGTTTGGTGCGGTTTTTGGGCTGAGGGTATCATTGGACCGTATTTTTTTGAAGATGAAGATGCACGAGCTGTTACAGTAAACGGAGAACGATACCGAACGATGATTGATGTTTTTTTATGGGATCAAATATGGACATGGATTTAGAGAATATGTGGTTCCAACAAGATGGTGCGATATGTCATACAGCACGTGAAACATTGACTTTATTGCGTACACAGTTTGGAGGTAGGCTGATCTCCCGGAATGGGGACGTAAATTGGCCACCAAGGTCATGCGACTTGACGCCGCTAGACTATTTTTTGTGAGGCTATGTGAAGAGCAAAGCTTACGAAAATATTCCGCAAACCGTTCAACAGTTGAAAGAAGAAATTAGACGAATAATTTGTGACATAACTCCGCAAATGTGTTCAGCTTCAATTCAGTTCAGTTCAATTCAGTTCAGTAATCGAGAATTTCAAGAAAAGAATTGTGAGCTGCCAGAGAAGTCGTGGCGGTCATTTGACAGTATTCCACGTATAATTGTACACTATCCAGCTTCGCACTACCATAAATAACTTTCAGGTATGTTATGAAACGTTTCTTTTATTCGTTACCAACATTCGAAACGTCTTAATGGAATAACCTTTATTTTAAGACAAATCACGACACATGGATGTAAAGGACGTGGCATTCATTTTTGTTTAACTTCAGAGATTATAACGCAAACCATTTTTTTTTCTTCTGAATTAAGGCCAGTGGGTCAATCTCTGACCGCAATGTTTCGGTCAATTAAACTCTGTACTCAGTCCATGAAGCTTATAAAAGGCCTAGTTAAGCATCGGCGGATCAACAGTAAATACATCAATATCAGGCATTGAGAAGCAGCACGTCAAAACGTCCAGGCCGAACCGCACTAATTGTATGGATTTCTTGCAAACGCTAGACGGCTCCATACCTTCGCAACCAATCCAATTAGGTCGAGACCTTTGAAGTTCAATATGGCGAACATTATTGGATTAGAAATACATGATAGCGTAGGCGTATTTATACGTATTTGCCGTCTGTTGGTTTCATCTGGTAAACGGTTTTTGTTTAACTGAGAATAAAAGAGCCTTCAGTCGTTCCCCGTCAAAATTACCTGTTTTTTTTTTATCGAAAAGCTGGATTTCATTAGATACATATTAAATTGCTCAGGAACATTCCTTTTGTTATTTCGATCACGTATTTTTATGGTTAATAGGAATAATGGTCAAAAAAAATCCAGGATATTAAATTGGATGCTTCTCAAGCACATGGGTATTATTCTGCACATGGGTATTATTCAAATCCGAGAGTAATATAATTACTACGAAGTTTTTTGTATATGTATATGTATATGTTTATGTATATGTATATGTATATGTATATGTATATGTATATGTATATGTACAGATCAGATGTGAACAACTACAGAGGAATCTTCCTACTACAAGTCACTTACAAAATCCTTCATGCCTTCTCCAGAGAACACAAGAACAATTAGAACACAAAATTGGCGAGTACCAGGCAGGCTTTCGCCCTGGTCGCTCCTGCACTGAACAAATATTTAACTTAAAAACAATTCTGAACGTCAGTGGACTTCAAGCCAGCAAAAGACTGCATCGACCGAAAGTCTCTGTTCAACATCCTATAAGAACAAGGACTCGACCCCAAAACACTACGAGTGATCAAGCAAACACTGACTGACACAACCTCTAAAGTGAAATTTATAGGAGAAATTTCCGAACCTTTCCTGATTAAAACTGGAGTACGCCAATGAGATGGGTTATCCCCACTCCTCTTCAACCTGGTCCTGGACAAAGTCATAAGGGAATGGGAAAGAGAACTGGAAAATCAAGGACACTGGAAACCAATACGACTCGGACGATCCAAAAACAACATAGAAATATCATACCTGGCCTTCGCAGACGACCTAGCCATACTCGCAGACAATGAAAAAACGACAACAAAACAGATCGAAGTCCTCAAGGAATGTGCAGAGAAAGTCGGCCTACAAATCTCCTTTCAAAAAACCGAATTCTTCTGCTCAAAATTAGATGTCCAAAATTTGAACACCAAATACGGCAAAATAAATAGGGTCATTCATTTCAAATACCTGGGCGAGATCCTCGAACCCACAGGAGAAAAGAAGATAGCACAGAAGACTCGATTACAAAAGATAAAGTGGGCATACGGCAAGATACACAATACTACAATAAGAAATGCCTATCCACACACGCAAAAATAACAAACTACAACACAGTAATCAAACCAGAGGTACTATACGCAGGCGAGACACTTACACTTCATACAAAAAATGGCATAGAAAACATACTAAAAGAAGAACGCAAAACTTATGAGGAAAATTCTCGGCACAAAACTGACAGAGGAAGGATACGGAGTACATTCTCGAAAGACCACTGAGAGAATGTCCAACGTAGCGGAGGTTGAAATTTTATAGACATAGACAATTCTATAGACATCATATATATACATATCATATATATCATATATATCATCAACATCATCATCAGCCCGTATCGATCCACTGCAGGATGAAGGCCTCTTCAGCATGCTTCCAACTTTCACCGTCCTGGGCTTTCCTCTGCCACTCTGGTCCAATATATTTAACGATGTCATCAATCCATCGTGCTTTCGGTCTTCTTCGCGGACGTTTGCGATCAAGCGGTATCCACTTCAGGATTGCCTTGGTCCATCTGTCGTCCCATCGCCTCGCTATATGGCCTGCCCATCTCCATTTCAACTGTTTTACTCTTCCAATGATGTCACAGACTTTTGTTTGTTCCCTGATCCATGCGCAGGACTTTCTGTCTCGTCTTGTAATGCCAAGCATACATCTTTCCATTCCCCTCTGTGTCACCCGAAGTTTTTGAATTGATTGCGATGTGAGTGTTCAGGTTTCACTTCCGTATGTCATACCGGGTAGAACGCACTGATCGAATAGTTTTCTTTTCAGGCAAAGTGGGAGTCTGCTCTTAAACACTATGTTGAGCCTACCAAATGCCTGCTAACCACATTTAACACGCCGTTCCACCTCCCGGGCGGTATTCCCCTCCATTGAAATCCTCTGCCCAAGATATATAAAGCTGTCCACAATCGCTAAATCCCTTCCTAAAACTGAAATTCTTCTGTCCTGAGCGAAGTTATTGAACATCTTTTCGAACCCTTTTTCAGGTTTATTCTCAAGCCAAATGGTTCGCCAGCCCTTTGCAGTTCTTGTATGCGTCTTTGCAACTCCTCTGGGTTTTGTGAAATGAGAATAATATCATCTGCAAATCTAAGATGGTTTAAGTTTGCACCATTGATCTTTACACCATCCTGTTCCCAATCCAGTTTACGGAATACTTCTTCAAGGCCAGCCGAGAAAAGAATAGGCGATATTGTGTCACCCTGATCAAGATCACTTCAAGATCATCAAGGTGAATTGTGGCTGTAGCTCCATCATATATCGATTCTAATAGGTTTACATAGGCTCTCTCTACACCTTGGCTAAGCAGTGCATCCATTATCGCATGCTTTGAGATGGAATCAAATGTTTTTTCGTAATCGATAAAAGCCAAGCACAGTGGCATGGTGTATTTGTTGTGCCTTTCTATGACCTGCTGTACAACCTGGATGTGATCCATTGTACTGAATCCACTTCTGAATCCTGCTTGTTCTCTTGGTTGTGCGTCATTCAGTTTTTTTAATATTCTTTTAGAAATTATCTTAGTGAAAACTTTGTACATCACTGATAGGAGGCTTATTGGGCGGTAGTTCTTTAAATCTTCCTGTGGTCCTTTTTTATGTAAAAGGATCACTTCTGCATTTTTCCATAAGCCAGGTACTTTTTGTTCTTTGAGGCATTTTGAGTATAATTTTGCCAGTGTTTTATGTAACGTCCGACCACCAGTTTTTAGCATTTCGACAGTTACATTATTCTTTCCTGGAGCCTTGCCGTTCTCCATCAATTCTATAGCATTTGTTACTTCCTCCACTAGGATATCTGGCATTATATATTGTTCTTCCGTGGGTATTGCTGTCCCTGACTGGCTCTGATCTTCATATAACTGGGAATAAAACCTTCTGACAATCTCTAACATTTGGGTACGCGCCCTGCACACTGTGCCATCCTCACGCTTTAAAGCATATATTTGCGTTCTTTTGTTTCTCAGCTTCTGTTTAGCTTTGTTAATTACTTTGTTTTCTTCCAGGGTTTTTTGCACTAGCTGCATATTGAATCGGCGCGTGTCCTCTCTGATACGTTTTCTTATAGTTTTGCAGAGCTCAGTGTACTCGACCCTGCCAAAAGGACTACCTGCATTTCTCATTGCTCGCAGTTCTATATATATATATATATATATATATATATATATATATATATATATATATATATATATATATATATATATATATATATATATATATATAATAATATATATAATGTGTGGCATTTAAGATGAAGACACCCCCATATTTTCACTTAATGAAAATAGTTAATGCAGGTAGTAGTGAAATAATAACTGATTTTTTTCAGAAAAATCGAAACATCTCTTGACATGTCAGAGATATCGATTTCGGGTTTTCACTGGATGATTCCTCTTTAAATTACCTTTCTAACCATGTAATAAAAGCTGTACCATTCCATTTGAAAAAACTGAACAAAACTTCAAAAAAACTATTGTTAAATGTAACACCACCTCGCGGTTTCATTTATAAACTAAATAATTTATCTCCCAGATTATCTGATTGTCCCAACAATTGACTTTTAAATGAATTCAAATTGAGGAAAATCGGTTTAGGCAAACGGACATTAGACGACTTTTTATCTAAATAGGTAAAACTCCCCCCCACTTCTTTATTCGCAAAGTTACGACAAAATGTCGTAAAACAAAGTTGTAGGAGACAGTTTGCTAATTGTAACTGAGAATTTTTCTTACTCGGTTAACACTTGAAAATACACAAAAAAAATGATTTTTAAAAATGTTTAGCTCGTCACGCCCTCTTGCGGTCGTTTTAGAAGCTTAAAAATATTTTTGGTGAATTTCTTACAGTCAGTTTTAGTATAATATTTTTTTCCGCAAAGCTGTGGGATAAATAGTTTTCAAGATACGGCCGCGATCCATCCTTAATGGGGCACCTGATATATTTACAAGGTTCGTACCAAATATAAAACACTGAAAAAAGAAAAATTAAAAATTACGAATTCAAATAAGCAAAAAGAGAACTGAATGAAAGAAAACTGTCAAATATACGAAGAATTTAACAAGAGATAATAAGCAACAAGACGAGAAAAAACCGACAACGCTAGAAATTGCGACACTCTCATAGGAACAAATGATACAAAAATAAAAGAAATGGGAAGAATACATAATTGTTTCTCCTTTTTTCTTGGCATCTCTGATGTAAATCAAATGGATTGAACTGAGTTAGAGTTATTTTTTATGTTTCAGTTCATTTTTGGATTGCTTTCTCCATCGTTTTGCTTCAAAATGCCCATTGCATTAATGTACATGCATTATTAACAATAAATTATGAAGCGCCATACACAATCCATCTATCCAGCAGTAAATACGTCAATATCAGGTATTAGAGACAAAACGTCAAAACATCCTGATCGAAGTGCACTAATTATATGGACTTCTTCCAAACGCAAAATATCTACACGACTTCGTGCCTTCGCAGCTAATCCAATTAGGTCGAAGCCTTTGAAGTTCAATATAGCGAACGTTATATGATTAGATATATACATGAACGCACAGAGACGTGTTCCCCGTTTGCTAAACTGTTTTTTGCTTAGTTGAGAATGAAAGAGGCTCCAGTACTTCGCTGGACAAAATAACCTGTGATTTATTTTTGCGAAAATGTGGATTTTATGTGACTCGCATCAAATTGCTTAGAAAACTCAATTATTGTGTACTTATACATGTGTTTTTAATTGTTAACAATATAAAATCGTTCAACAAAGATTTTTTTTTTCAAAATATACCTTTTTCTAATATAACTTAGTTTCTACTACTATGAACTATGTCGAATTTTCCTCTCACACCTAGCCACATTTAGTTCGCTCAACGCGCGTTTCGCTAACGAAGTTACTATCATCAGATGATTAAAAACTAACACTCTTTTGACATAACTACTAATTCCAAAAGTATCTCAATTGACACACGTTTCAGTAGGTTCCATTCAAAAAAACTTTGAAACTGAATAAATTTTGTCCTGAATAAAATGCAAACCCTTCAACAACTCGGCGAAGACGATTATGATAGAAGAATTGAATTTTGCGAAACAATATCTCAGTTGATTAAGTTGACTAAGTAAATCAAGTTAATCAACAGGGGGATATGGAACTCGATGAACAAAATTTGTATTTCCAGCACGATGGAACCCCGCCTCATAATGCGCTATCTATTAGGACATAATTAAATGAAAGATTTCCCAGAAAATGAATAGGTAGGAGAGATTCTGTGGAATGACCGGCGGGGTCCCCGGACCTCATGCCTCTTCATTTTTTTCTTTGGGATAATTGAAGACCCTGGCCTTTGAAGTTTATAAAACTCCGCCCGGGAATATTTCCGAATTAAGAAATAGAATTATTGCCGGATGTCGGCAAATTAACTGACAGACTTTTGGAAATGTTCACGAGGAGTTTGAAAATAGGCTCTAGCATATTTTGAAAATTTAATAAAGTGAATGTTGAACATAAAGTCGTATTTTTAAATTTATCTAGTAAAATGTTAAAAGGTGTCGATATTTTAGAAACCGTTAGATTTGGCCATAGAATATGTAAGAGAAAAAGTGGTTATTATTTCAAGGTGAATCCGGAAATATAAAAATTAAAAAAAAATAGGGGTTTCCGTTGAAAAATGTAAGATGACATATGTCCAGCTTTTCTGAGGCACCCTATATAACTAAAAATAAAAATAAAAATTAAAACATTTCTGGGGTGGCTACTTTTGAAATGAAAGCACTGTATATATATATATATATATATATATATATATATATATATATATATATATATATATATATATATAATACACACAATCCAACTGCCACCAAGCAACCAAAAAGATCCATCTTGCAAAACCCTCAATAACAAATCTGCATTAAGTTGGATTCAAAAATGCACCCAAAAAACCACCACATACGGAAAATACCTGCAAATAACGTTCCAACTGAAATGATGGTGAAGAGCCCCAAAATTGGATTGAACCAGGAAAAGCCGTTGTTACTAGACTTACTTCGCCAAAGGAGTGTCTAAAAAGCCCCCTGGATGTGGCTTGATCATCGAAGAAATGTTGAAACAGCCTTTAAGAAAACCAGTCATAAAACTTGTCAATACTACAAATGCTTCTTTTACCACATAAAGTTTCCTCAAACATGCCTATCTCTTTTCCATCCTGTTATTTCAAAGGCCCTAAAAAACTGTTCTTTGAGAGACTCAAATCAATAGTAGAAAACAAAGATATGATTCCCTCCCATTAGTTTGATTTCGGAAAAGCCACACAACCATAGACGAAATTCACAGAGTTATAAAGAAAACTTTGAAATTATTACAAAAGAAAGGACTATATTCCACATGTTCCTTCCACTACAATTCTCAATTTTAACATTCTGACGAAACTAATCCTGTTATGAGAGGGATAGTGTCAAGGTAGTGTATTGGGCCTGATATTCTACTTACTTTATACCAGTGATATTCCTAATCTTGATCAGAATACTCTCTGGATGTTTGCTGTTGACTTTGCATTTTTGGATATTGAAAAATACCACCAAAAAGCCGCCAGAAAAAAACATTCATTGACCAGGTTAATACCTGAACCAGAAAAATGAAAATTCGATATTATATATATATATATATATATATATATATATATATATATATATATATATATATATATATATATATATATATCATCATCATCATCATCATCATCATCATCAGCCCGTATCGATCCACTGCAGGATGAAGGCCTCTTCAGCATGCTTCCAACCTTCACGGTCCTGGGCTTTCCTCTGCCACTCGGGTCCAATATACTTAACGATGTCATCAGTCCATCGTGCTTTCGGTCTTCTTCGCGGACTTCTTCGCATATATATATATATATATATATATATATATATATATATATATATATATATATATATATATATATATATATATATAATCATATATATAATCATATATATATATATATATATATATATATATATATATATATATATATATATATATATATATATATATATTAGAAGTTCAGCTAATTTTCATTTATAATTTGTAGTATCTAAAATACTTCAGTAGAAATATGACATGTAATAGGTTAAAGTGATACCTTCTATGATACAAATACAGTACTATATATCTTTCTCAAGACATCATTAAATCAATCAAGGCAACATTTCGGTTTCACAGGCGCAATCAACGCACCTATTCACAAGTCCACTGGCCCTTACTCTTAATAAGTTTACCGCAAGCCTTTATTTCCCTCCTTACCGTTCCCCTTCTCGACAAAGAGGTCCAAACCTAAAGCAAACGATCTATATAGGCTCCAACAAAAGATCCCGCCAGCCAAGAGTTTACTTTACACTGACGGGAGTCCCTAAAAGATTTATCCTTCGTGGCTGTTGATTTATATTGTCGGTTTGCGGCGTGAACGTGACAAAGATTTTAAATTAGTTGTTTTATCATTATTTTATTTATTTACTTTTATTTATTTCTTGTTAATAGTTAGGTTTTTATAAAGAAACACAAGTTAATGTTGATAATAAAGTAGCGTAAGACACAAACATGTTAATTTCCTTTAAACCAAAAAAGATAAAATCTTATATAGATATAGATACAATATAATTTAAAAATGTAGTTTTGATATCCGCGAAGAAACAATATCACAATATGATAAATCAGCACTGTTCGGTGAATGAGACATGATTTGAAAAGTTCTTTTCTTCAAAAGAACAGATTTACCAACTGAACACCAAATCACTTTACTTAGCTTCTCGACGCGAGTTTTGTTAACCATGTTAACATAATTTAATCTCTTACATATATATATATATATATATATATATATATATATATATATATATATATATATATATATATATATATATATATATATATATATATATATATATATATATATATATATATATATATATACAGGGTGTTAGGTAAACATGCGGCAAAAATGCAA
The DNA here is from genome assembly GCA_031761425.1 of Cosmopolites sordidus. Classification (NCBI taxonomy): domain Eukaryota; kingdom Metazoa; phylum Arthropoda; class Insecta; order Coleoptera; family Curculionidae; genus Cosmopolites; species Cosmopolites sordidus. Next base: position 217,082 of record JARFXV010000826.1, read on the forward strand.
GGGGTTATTCCTTGTTCTCTTCTAAGAATATTTTGTCCTATGATGATTTTTGAAAAATCCCTTTGTTTCGAAGATACAGGGCGAACAAAATTTGCGACAACCATATTCGATATTTGTTGAAATCATGAATGTAAATAAAAGTAGGGTGTACGTCAATGAGTTTATCAAGTACAAAAATATATTTTTTCGATCTCGATCACTTGGAATGGCTGTTTTATCTAGTAAGTGGATTTCATCGGTCGCATTTGTTTACATAGATTGAGTGACGTTTGGCTGTTTGACGTGTCTTAAATAGTGAGTGAAGTCCTCTATCATAATGTATACAAACGCCGAGATGACTGGCATGCACTTCATGTATGGACTTGCTGATGGCAATGCATTACAAGCTAGGCGATTGTACAGTGAATGATTTCCAGCCCGTAATGTCCCTGACCGAAAAATCTTCGAAAACATTCATCGACGTCTTCGTGAAACAGGCACATTGAAACGAACTGAAGGGTCAGGAAGATCACTGGCTGTAAGAACGGTACAATTGGAACAGTATGTGCTGGACATGATAGCGGAATAGCCTGGTAGTTTTACGCGAAAAATTGCAAATACTTTGAATGTGAGTCACTGGACAGTTTGGAAAATTCTTAAGGACAATTTGTTGTATACATACCACATTCAACGAGTTCAGGCACTACTACCTGTTGATTTTCCTCCACGTATTGCATTATGTCAATGGATATTGCAAACTTTACTTCACATCCCTCTATTCCTGACACAAATTCTTTTCATCGATGAAGCCATTTTCGCAAGAAACGCAATAAGGATTTTTCATAATAACCATGTGTGGGCAGATGAAAATCCGCATGAGGTATGCGAAGATAGTTTTCAACATCAATTCTCGTTGAATATTTGGGTTGGAATTGTAGGTGACTATCTAATTGGACCCGTATTTCTATCACAAAGACTTACTGGCGAGGTGTATCGCAACTTTTTGGAAGCAACGCTGCCTGAGTTTATGGAAGATGTACCATTGGCAACAAGGCATGAAATGTGGTTTATGCACGATGGTGCACCACCACATTTCAGTTTGGTTGCTCGTGATTTTTTAACAGCAACATACGGATATCGCTGGATTGGACGAAGTGGGCCACACGCATGGCCTGCTCGATCCCCGGACTTAAACCTCCTGGATTATTTCTTCTGGGGATATCTGAAGTCATTAGTTTACGCTACTCCATTGAAGAATTTGGATGATTTGCGAAATCGGATAATTGCTGGGTGTAACTCAATTAGAAACGACCCTGGTGTGTTTGAAAGAGTTCGGCAGTCAATGACGAGAAGATTGAATGCTTGTATCAAGGCTGGAGGAAGTTCATTTCGAACATTTATTGTAGATTGAGCAACTTTACATGTAGTTTTTGATAATAAAATGTTGTTAACGTCGTAAATTTTGTTCACCCTGTATCTTCGAAACAAAGGGGTTTTTCAAAAATCATCATACAATAAGATATTCTTAGAATTAGTCAAGGAATAACCCCTTTAATTTTTGCCGCATATTTACCTATCACCCTGTATATATGATTCAGACTCATCAGGGCGCCGACATAGCAACATAGCTACCATAGCCGAGATAGCAACCAACAAAAATGTTCATTTAGGCGGAGACCCAGGTTGTTGTGTGTTCCACAATCTCATGGGGAACACACATAAAGAACACACAACGAGAAATTGCGACACTCTGATAGGAACAAATGATACAAAAATAAAAGAAATGGGATGAATACATCTAAGAAGTAATACAGGGTCTCAAGAATACCAATGGCCTGAGGAAAATGCCTGCTCCTAACGAAATCCGTAGTAAATTATTGAAAGCATTCAGGCGCAATCAAACATATAGAAAAGATAAAATTTCAGGATAACTTAAAACTCTATTGACTCTGAGTACTAATCACCAAAGAAAACGTAACATATTTCGATGGAAATTCATTAACGAAACGTCTAAATCATCAGTATTACCGAAAGTTTTCGAGTAAGCTGTAATTTTTCTCTTTAGCGTATGTATGCTCTTTATCGGTGAGATGCATGTTTTCTTTTAAACCATCCCACTAAGTGAAGAGACTCACAATATATAAAACAACAAAAGATAGACATTTGATAATATTATTTCTAAATATAAAATAACAATTTTTTGTTAATTTAAACTAAACATCTTGTTTAATTTAGAATAAGGCAAAGCTTCTCGACAAAACTCTGTACGAGGGTTGCTATTTATGCGTACAGAATTGGTTACAATGGTGTTGCTAGGCGCCATTCAACATATACATCGTAAAATTTGACATTGTTGACTGTATCGTGCTCAGAACGTTTTGTCATACGGACGCTATAACAGTGCATCGATCAACTCACTTTGGCGATGAAACAACATTTAAAACCACTGTATATCACTGGTTTAATGAATTCAATCGTGGCCGTCGTTCGCACACAGACGGATTTAAAGAAGATTTTCCGAAATCGGTTGTACCAGAAAACATCTATATGTGCGCGAACTGATTCAAGCAAGATTATCATGTGACATCTCAGGGCATTAGTATGATAGGAATTTACAAGATTTTACATGAACATTTAGCCGTGAAAAAGATATGTGCTCGTTGGATCCTGCATAATTTGACAAACGCTCCAAAAAGGCGCGTGTCGATTGGTGCAGAGAAATGCTCAAAAAATTCAATCGTGGTGCGTCAAAACCCGTATATAAAATCTACACAGGTGACGAATCTTGGATCTATGCGTATAAACCTGAAAGTAAACAGCAGTCGGCTGTATGGGTCTTTCAAAATGAGCCAAACCCAACATAAGTTGTTTGCGTAAGAAGCACTTCGAAGCAAATGGCCGCCTGTTTTTTTTTGGGATAAATGAACATGTGTCTACAGTGCCACTAGAGAATCCTAGAACAGCCAATTCTGAATGGTACACAACCGGTTGTTTGTCAGACGTCTTGAATGAAATAAGAAAAAACAAGCAAAGACGCAGAATCATTCTTCACCATGACAACAACGCGACCTCTCACACATCGGACCGAACAACTCAATATTTGACCGGTCAAAACATCGAATCGATGGATCATCCGCCGTACAGTTCTGATTTGGCACCCAATGATTTATTTTTGTTCCGGTTCATGAAGAATAAATTACGTGACCAACGATTTTCGACACTGGAAAAAGTGTTATGAAAACTGGTTGAAACGTATGCAAAAGTGTATCGATCAAGCCGGAGAATATTTTGAAAAACAATAAAACCATTTTCAATTATTTATTATTACGAATACGTAAATAGCAACCCTCGTATATATAAAATTTTATTGTGAAAAGGTTTCCTTGATTCGTTTCAGTGTAAATCCTGGTTAAAATTATTTTAATATAACACTGTTTAGATCTTTTTAACCTCTTCAAGGACAACGGCACATATGTGTACGTCTTTGCAAGTTAATGTAATTTTGTTATTTTTTGTGGTAACAATGTGTCCACTGGCTTCAATTGTAGCCAAATACGTGTGTAATCGCGCGAACATAATAGATGGCGTGTGACGCAATCTTCGTATTTCTCCGGCGATTGACGTTTGTTCGTGAATCGACGTATTTCGATTAGTCTTAGTCAAAATTTGAAATTTATCAATCTACCAGCAAAGATTCAACCACAAGTTTGGGAGTTATAGGAGATACAGTAATGAGGCTTTGTCAGGTCATAGAGGGAAATAATCATAAGATTTTTTGGACAATTTGTTCACTTCAATTCCTACTTTCCTAAAATTGAAGGAAAAAAAGATTTACGTCGTTGGACTGTGCACACCAACAGACTTCAAGGTGCTAATGAGAAACTTGTTGACGGTAAATTTCTTCTCAAGAATGAGCGAGGTTCGTCGTCGGTAACAACTTCTTCAGATAACATATCAATAGTTCGCTGGGCTGATAATAATATAGTACATATGATGTCCTCGTTTTGTGGGAAAGAACTACAGGATCGCGTTCAAAAATGGGACAGGAAAACAAAAACTCGTGTTGAAATATCAAGACCCCCAATGTGTTGTTCAATACAATAAATTTATGGGTGGTGTCGATATGACAGACCGAATGATTACTGACTATCCACATGCAGTGAAATGTAAAAAATATTGTACGAGAATTGTTTACCATTTCCTAAATATTTCAACAGTAAATGCCTGGATTTTATCCAGAGGACGGAAAGGCTCTACTATGTCTTGGATTGCAAGGCCTCTGTTGCAACCATCCTAATTCAACTACATCCGGGAAATGTCAAACGGGGGCGTCCCCCGAAGTAGGAACAGATGGAATTGCTCACTACCCACTAAAAATGGAATACAAAAATCTCTCCAGATGTAATGAAAAAAATTGCATCAGAAGAACAAGGTATGCCTGTAAGAAATGCAAATAATCTCTCTGTCCTGAATGCATGGAAAATTTCCACAAGTAACGCATTGGATACGAAGGCACATATGTGTACGTTTAGTTTTTGGCTAAAATTTTATGAAAAACCTTGTGCAGACTCAAAAAAATATACATTATGTTGCATTATTCGATTTAAAATAAAAGTTATAAATTTAATAGATTACTCGTTGCGACATCTGTTGACCGGACCCCAAGGCGCTAATAAAATATATTGATTTTTTATTTACCGTTACAGGAATCTTATTTTTCTATAAAACAAATACACAAACACCTAATCCATAGGCTATATACATAATACTAATGTTAAGAATTAGTGTTAAATTTTTTCTTTCGATCTTTTATCTACCTTGTTCATCAATTCTTATATTGGAACCTTTCGTGTGAAACACGAAATTCGAGGAAATTTGTTACAAAACACCGAATCAGTTGTTATTAATATCTCAACACTCGTTTCGCTAATCATGTTAGCATCATCGAGAGATGATTGAATCCAATTTTAAAACTAATCTATACTCTATTTATTGGGTTGATACCAAAGTTTGTGCATTTTTTGGCGCTAGATGGCATTGTATAGTAAAACCGTGTGTTAAATTTTATCTACTTCGCAAGTATAAAGTTTTAAATTTGTTTGACGAAAAAAAATGTGTTACTTGGTTTTTTTGAAATGTTGATAAGCATTCAAACTGGTAGAAAGTCAGGAGCATTTTCAACATATTAACCTTTTTGTGTACCGCTAAGGATTCCACGTGCCGTAAGTGAATCAGAAGGTTTCGTAAAAACCATTTTGACTATGCACCACGTTCTGGACGACCAGCCGAGGCTGGTGGTAGAAAAATATTAACACTAACTCATTGTGATTGACACAGATCAACTAAAGAGGTCGGGGAAATTCTTTGAATCAACCAGTTTACAATGTTAAGATGATTACGTCAATTAGAAATGGTTAGAAAGGCTTAAGAGACATGGGACGTTGGATAGACCAAATTTCTGCTGTCGATTCTCTATTGAAGCGCAACGATATCGATCTATTTTTAAAGTAGATGTGCCCCTTCGCCTAGCGCACAAGCCCAATTTACATCTGAAAAAGGTTGTGCTATGTATTTGGTCAGACTAGAAAATATCTCCTGGATCAATTATTTAGCCAGAAACGTCAGAACTTCCATGAGCGGAGGATTATGCAGATACTGGAGAGATGGAAAAAGGTTATGGAATAGAACGTTACATTATATATTAAGAGACAAATTTCGCATCATCCCAATAAATGAAAATTGTAAAAATCCTGAGCCGAGAAGAAATTAACCAAGCGTTCAAAAAATTGACTATAGGCATGGCTATTTTTCAAAATGGGGCATTCAAAGCCCCTTGTTCATGCTTGCCTTTACTTGCCTCTTGTTCATACTTCTACACAGTATGTCCGAAAAATATCGAAACTCTTAAAATTAAAAAAAAAACTACTAGCGACATCTATTTAAACAATATATAATCTGAAAGCTGTCTATCTCCTCTATAAAGTGACAGTGCCTTTTGTTCGTCGTCACAAAAACACGATGGATCAAAGAACTATTGTTGAATTTTGTACCAAGCTCGCTAAAACTTCAATCACGATCGTGATGCTTTGGAAGTCAGCCCAAAGCCAGGTCGGTCAAAAAAAAAAGCAAAAATCGCGATAAGTTGGTCGGAAAAGTGCGTGAAATAATCGCTTACGATGTGAATTCGACCGTAAGAGGTCGAATTAAATACCAAACCAAACCAAAGACATGATTCACACAATTTTGATAAAGGATTTAAACAAGCGGAAAGTCTGTGCTCGATTTGTTTCCTGGTCCCGAAACTCGAGCTGAAAGGAACGTTTTATGACAGTGTTACAACTCCAAGACGCCGGGGCAAGGTTCATTGAGGCTGTTCCGAAAAGCGACAAAAAAAATGTATTTTTTTCGATTCAAAAAATTATTTTTCCGACATATTGTATATCTATGATATGCTAATATATCCATGCAATGTGTCAATCAAGTGGTAATCAATTTGGCTATTCATATTGCCATCTGGAGACACCCAAGTTATCTCATATTCTTAAGTATGAGTTTGTGATTGTCAGGTTTAAAGATGCTGCAAGGTTTATCAATTGCATATCATAGTGATTACTTTCCTCGTAGTATTTACCAACCTTCGCATTCACGAATCTTCAAATTTTAATATCATTTTTTGGACTATGTCCGTGTGCTCATTCCACCTATTCTTATAAAAAATTCGTTCTCCTGATCTGTTATCTTCGGTAGGGGCATGAAAACTGATTAAAGTTTAGTTAAAGAACTTGTCATCAAGTTTGATTTTCGCAGCGCATTCTATAACTAACAGCATCGAATCCAAGTATAGTCTTTTTTTTTCTTATTACGCTACTATGAAGGCAGCTCTACCTACATGTTCGGTATTACACATGGTATTATTTATGATTATTTTATGAATAATATGATTATTTTGAATGATTTTTTTATCATGATAATTTAATTCTGCTATTCTCGACGTGCGTTTCGCTAATCGTGTTATCATCAGGAGATGATTTAATCTGGTTAAATGGATCGAGAGATTCAGGGGATGATTGACGCCAAGGACACCAAAGGATTTGGTGTTTAGTCCTATTTTTAGTCCAGTTTCTTGTCCTATCGTCTCTTGTCTTTTTATTTTGTTTATTATCGAAGGATTCGAAACCAGGACTATTGGCTTGCCAGGTGAGTGACCACTGTGGCTGGTCATATCATCTACTACCTAGAAAATGGTGCTTTGTCATTCTCCCATCCGCCATCCAAAGCGCCAGCAAGCGTCTCCCAGGACCGGTTTCTGATGGCTTAAAGCCAGAGATCATTCTTAGAATATAATAGCAATGAAGAAGTCCAATCAGAGCAGAATTCAACAATATAATTAATTCACAAATATAATTGTTTACTTTGTAACTAATATTACTTCACAGGTACAGAGATAATAATAAATAATTTTATATAACAATTTTAATATAACCTTGTTGATTCACCGAACTAATCCATTATATAACATATATATAGTGGTTGTCCGGAAATAACGACGAAATATTTTGGGAGGTGACTCTAGGGATTAAAACATAAAAAAAGTTCTTATAAACATACCCAAACCATTTCTTCTTAAAGACAGTAGAACCCCTTAAAGAGGGAACTCTGAAGATAGTTTTTTCGCAATATTTTCGAAACGGTTTATGCTAAAATTTTCAAATTCGGTATACTTCAATAAGTTGAAATGAAAAAAAGGTTTTTTGTAATAGTAATTGAATATTTTAGTCAGGGGCGTTTCCTTGGTAAATGCTGGCATAACTTTTTCGTATGGAATATGTTTTTATTTTTTTAAATCAAATTATTGAATCGCAAAGATTTTTAGGTAAAAAAGGACCTCATATTTCATCTCGTTGGAACACATCGTTGTCCACAATACTGACTTTTTCGAAATCGATACACGATTACATGGATATCGAAATGTATCTTAATAATTAAGTAACCCTTGTACGAAAATATTTATTTAGTAGCTAATAATAACAAGACTAATTACTATTAAGGATTTTGCACTTATTGGCAACAGATGTTGGAAATAACCTCCATTCATCTCGATGCACCCTCTAATTCTTTTCTTCATAGAAGATCTTACCCTACCGAAAATATCAAGCTTATTTTTGATATCACAAGCAATAAATACATGTTGCTGCAATTCCTCTACAGTGCCAATCGAGATAGCATAGATCAATATCTTCAAGTATCCCCACAGAAAGTAATCGAGAGGATTTAAATCTGGGGAACGTGGTGGCCAATGCACTGGACCACCACGTCCTATCCGTAGTCCCGGATATAACCGATCTAAATGCATAAAAAACTTGCCAGATCTGAACTGATATGGTATATCTTCCATTAGGTCCATCAAATGGTTTTCCAAGAAGTTCAAATACTGTTGTCAATTTAAACTGTGAGAAACTCGAACGGTCCAATCAAAAAATTCTCTAGTATCCATGCCCAGATATTGATAGAAAACTTTTCCTGATGCCCAGATACGAAAAATTCATGTGGATTTTCTTCCGCCCACACATGATTATTGTGAGAATTAAAAATTCCATTGTGTATGACCATAGCTTCGTCTGTAAAGAGAATATTCTGGACAAAATCTTCTTTTAATTTTGCTCCCATAACCATTGGTAAAACTTGATTCTTTGTTTGGCAGATCTGGGTTTTATGCAGATGATATACACAGAGCGCTTGCTATCTAACAATTTCCCACACGGTACTTGGTCAGTGTTTCGCAAGCAGTCATCAAGAACGGCAAAAAAATCTTTAAAACATTGTTTCTCCATATAATGCAACCAATTCGGCTTTTGCATAATTTAATGTATAAAACCTAAAACCAAACCGCTTGTGTGACATGAATTCGATATGAGATCGAGACGGAACGGGGCGCCCTAAAAATCTCGTAAAATATTATAATAGAACTTTCCTACGGAAAATGCCAATATATCAGATGTAAATGAGGAAAAAACCCTTTAAAGTTTGGAATATAGAGTATGTAGTGTGCCGAGGTGAGGCGAAGTTTCGCGCCAGTGAGGAAGAATTAATAAAATGTCTGTATTATTAAAATTTCGGAAGATAGTTCGGATGCTCGCTCGCTTTAATGCACTATCTTTTTTTAAGGCTTTCTAATATTTTAAGACAGAATGTTCGTTATTAAAAGTTGTAAAGCAGGTATTTAAGTAGCGGATGGTTCGCTCTATGAAAAATGTATATTTTATCAACAATCAAAAGGAAAACAAATAAATTGATACAAATAAAATCACCGTCTTTTTTTATTTGTCATTATTTAAGCATAACGAAGCTGCAGAAAGGTTTCATGGCTAATGCGGGGTGCTCCGTAAATGTATGCTGCAAAACCCACTACTGCAATAAGTAGAGAATTATTTGTTCTGAGGACATTGGATTATTTCTTGTTTTTATGTTATATATTGCAAAGAAGTAACATTACAAAGTAAAAACAACGATAAAGCTAAAATTAGTATTAATTACATTTTCTATAGAACGAGTTAGTAGGATACGCCTATGACTAAACACTCTGATAAGCAGTGGCGTTGCCCCGGGCAACAATTCGGTCCCTAGTAATAGGCATTGAAAATGATAAATATCTTTTTAATTAAGTTTTGATCATTAGGGCCTTACCACAGGTGTATGGCCCTACAAAGTTCTAAAATAAAATTTGAAATTTCTTAATAATTTTGAAACGGTTTGAAATAAAAAGTCAAAACTTGCAGGTGTATTTATTACTACGAAGCATAATTGGGTAATATTGCTGAAAAAATAAAATAAACAGTGCCGTAGAAGGGGGGTAGTGGTGCCATTTTTACAAGGTGTTTTTTAAAGCACCCTTTAACATTATTGGAAAGGGTTTTTAAGTTAGTTCACTGATAGCAATCGGAGCTAAAAGTATAGTCCTACACACTAATACAATTACACTTAAAAAAAAATATGGCAACGCTGTCAACGCATATACCAATTGATCTATAGATGTATCGTATACACACACACAGATATATATATATATATATATATATATATATATATATATATATATATATATATATATATATATACACAAATATATAAATATACAAATATATAAGGAATAAATACAAATTTGAATTTTTGCAGTCAGACAGATTGATGGGTGACGTTTTTTAAGATACTCAACTGAAATCTGAACTTTAAACTAAGCCTACTACGAATTCACAAACAGGGTCAATTCTCGATATTTTGCTTCGCGTTAGATATATCGAAAAAAGTTATTACGAAAAGTTGTTCAGGATGTTATTCTAACCCCATATACCAAGTTTCATGATAAAATACGCATTTTTAATTTTGTCATTATTTTGGTCAATACACAAAATTATTACAACAGAATCGTAAAATAATCGAAAAATGTATTCGAATAGACAGAGGACTAGTTGTGAGAGATCACATTTGATAGTTAGTTATTTGTATTATGAAAATTATTGTTATATACTATATACTTTTTCCTAAATTTGATCAATTACCAAAAGTTGTTTTCCAATAATAATAAAATAATTATTCCTTTGTAAGTGCTATTTATTTTACTGAAATGTTTGAATACGATACTATAATATGACACTATTGACAACTAAGTTTTTACTCACCATGGCACACTAATTATCAAATTAAACAAATAAACTTGTATGTGTATAGACCAAAATAATAAAAAAATTAAAAATACTAATTTTATCATGAAACTCGGTATGTGGAGTTAAAATAATATTTCGAACAACTTTTTCTAATAACATTTTTCGATATCTCTAACACGAAGCAAAATATTCAGGATTGACCTTGTTTGTGAATTCGTAGTAGGCTGAGTTTAAAGTTCAGGTTTCAGTTGAGTATCTTAAAAAATGAGACCCATCCACCTGTATGACTGTGAAAAAATTCAAATCTGTATTCCTTCAAATAGCGGAGATATGGGGGTGTATTCATCTTAAATGCGACACTGTGGATGTATATATATTGTTTTGGTGCCGGGGAATTTGGAGCTTGTTTCATACGAATTTTTACTTAGGAGCTCAAGTTATTAAGATATGACATTTATCCGTGGATCAAATAAAATAACTTAATAGGGAATTTTTATTATTATATTATACAAATATTATTACATAAAAAGATAAAGGAAAAAGTCATGGAGGAGGGACAATACTCGTGATCACGAACTTTGGTAGCAGGTCAAATATTGGGATCCGCACTTTCTCTGAGTGAGGAACCGGGCGTCTTGCAAACTACGATTGTTTCGATTGATTCCAGTAATATTTACTAGGCAGTCGAAATAACAGTCACCGAAGTAGTTTTTGACTTCTCTCCAAACCATCGCTACGCCGAATTTTAGACTTTTTCTTTTCCCGGTAGTCCACTGTCGTAAATGTTCTGTACAAGTTTCACAGGCTAGATGCGATGCCCAAGTTTTATCCTGTTCACCAAGCCTAACACCAAAGTATCCGAAGCTTACTTAGTACAAGGCTACTAAAAGGTTCTCTGTTTCCTTTTAACCTATATTCTGCACATATCTAACAAAACACATCAGGATGATTTACACAACTTCTTCTATTTGAACTATTTTTTTTTCGATTCAACAGCACAAATACAATAATCTACAACACAGTACATGTTAGATTAACTTTATAACAAATCTTTCCTAAAGGCAAATATCACGCGCAAATATCTAATCTGCAGGGCGATAACTCACAAACTAACCTCAACTGTAGTAAAAGCGTTGAAGGTCACTTCAATTACCGGAAAGGTAATGCTTATAGTGGATTTTCCTGAAACTAACTGACTGACAATAGGGCAAATATACAGGAACCAATCCATGTATATTAAAAAAGTAGAGCAGATAGAAAAAAACTAAAGTCAGTTCTTAGACATCTAAAAAAAAATTCTTGTAGGCCTGTGTTATGTTTGTGTATATATGCTCTCTGGTCTGTGTTACTACTGTTTGCAAATAAAAAAAATATAAATATATGATATAATCAATTGCCACATTGGATATATACGATCAATTGCAATATAAAGGAACATTTGCAAAACAAAAACTCCTTGATAAACTCAAAAAAGTGCGAACAAATTAAAAAGTGAAGTCTCATAACCTGTGTAGTGGTCGATGAATTGTGGAGCTAGATGAGTTAGGAAAAAATTGTAAAGTATGGTCAGTGTAAAAAAGTTCCTTCATCAGAAAAAATACCTAATTAGAAACGTTTAAGTCTTAATTCAATATTGGATATTTCTTGTGATGAATGTTGCGTTATAACTAATGTTCTGATTTGAAATGCATATTACCAAGAATAAAGTTAAGAAAGTACGAGCGATACTTGGGGGATATTTTTTTGTTTTCCTAAAACTTAAAATATTTTAAGGACAAGGACATTCACACGGCTGATGAGAAGATCTCTTCTGAGACGATAAAGAGCATGTATAAAGTTCCAACTTGAAATGCATATTACCAAGAATAAAGTTAAGAAAGTACAAGCGATACTTGGGGGATATTTTTTTGTTTTCCTAAAACTTAAATTATTTTAAGGACAAGGACAATCACACGGCTGATGAGAAGATCTCTTCTGAGACGATAAAGAGCATGTATAAAGTTCCAACTTGAAATGCATATTACCAAGAATAAAGTTAAGAAAGTACAAGCGACACTTGGGGGATATTTTTTTGTTTTCCTAAAACTTAAAATATTTTAAGGACAAGGACAATCACACGGCTGATGAGAAGATCTCTTCTGAGACGATGAAAAGCATGTATAAAGTTCCGACTTGAAATGCATATTACCAAGAATAAAGTTAAGAAAGTACAAGCGATACTTGGGGGATATTTTTTTGTTTTCCTAAAACTTAAAATATTTTAAGGACAAGGACATTCACACGGCTGATGAGAAGATCTCTTCTGAGACGATGAAGAGCGTGTATAAAGTTCCGACTTGAAATGCATATTACCAAGAATAAAGTTAAGAAGGTACGAGCGATACTTGGGGGATATTTTTTTGTTTTCCTAAAACTTAAAATATTTTAAGGACAAGTACATTCACACGGCTGATGAGAAGATCTCTTCTGAGACGATGAAGAGCGTGTATAAAGTTCCGACTGGAAATGCATATTACCAAGAATAAAGTTAAGAAGGTACGAGCGATACTTGGGGGATATTTTTTTGTTTTCCTAAAACTTAAAATATTTTAAGGACAAGGACATTCACACGGCTGATGAGAAGATCTCTTCTGAGACGATGAAGAGCGTGTATAAAGTTTCGACTTGAAATGCATATTATCAAGAATAAAGTTAAGAAAGTACGAGCGATACTTGAGGGATATTTTTTTGTTTTCCTAAAACTTAAAATATTTTAAGGACAAGGACATTCACACGGCTGATGAGAAGATCTCTTCTGAGACGATGAAGAGCGTGTATAAAGTTCCGACTTGAAATGCATATTACCAAGAATAAAGTTAAGAAGGTACGAGCGATACTTGGGGGATATTTTTTTGTTTTCCTAAAACTTAAAATATTTTAAGGACAAGGACATTCACACGGCTGATGAGAAGATCTCTTCTGAGACGATGAAGAGCGTGTATAAAGTTCCGACTTGAAATGCATATTACCAAGAATAAAGTTAAGAAGGTACGAGCGATACTTGGGGGATATTTTTTTGTTTTCCTAAAACTTAAAATATTTTAAGGACAAGTACATTCACACGGCTGGTGAGAAGATCTCTTCTGAGACGATGAAGAGCGTGTATAAAGTTCCGATTTGAAATGCATATTACCAAGAATAAAGTTAAGAAGGTACGAGCGATACTTGGGGGATATTTTTTTGTTTTCCTAAAACTTACAATATTTTAAGGACAAGTACATTCACACGGCTGGTGAGAAGTTCTCTTCTGAGACGATGAAGAGCGTGTATAAAGTTCCGACTTGAAATGCATATTACCAAGAATAAAGTTAAGAAAGTACGAGCGATACTTGAGGGATATTTTTTTGTTTTCCTAAAACTTAAAATATTTTAAGGACAAGTACATTCACACGGCTGGTGAGAAGATCTCTTCTGAGACGATGAAGAGCGTGTATAAAGTTCCGACTTGAAATGCATATTACCAAGAATAAAGTTAAGAAGGTACGAGCGATACTTGGGGGATATTTTTTTGTTTTCCTAAAACTTAAAATATTTTAAGGACAAGTACATTCACACGGCTGGTGAGAAGATCTCTTCTGAGACGATGAAGAGCGTGTATAAAGTTCCGACTTGAAATGCATATTACCAAGAATAAAGTTAAGAAAGTACGAGCGATACTTGGGGGATATTTTTTTGTTTTCCTAAAACTTAAAATATTTTAAGGACAAGGACATTCACACGGCTGATGAGAAGATCTCTTCTGAGACGATGAAGAGCGTGTATAAAGTTCCGACTTGAAATGCATATTACCAAGAATAAAGTTAAGAAGGTACGAGCGATACTTGGGGGATATTTTTTTGGTTTCCTAAAACTTAAAATATTTTAAGGACAAGTACATTCACACGGCTGGTGAGAAGATCTCTTCTGAGACGATGAAGAGACGTGTATAAAGTTCCGACTTGAAATGCATATTACCAAGAATAAAGTTAAGAAGGTACGAACGATACTTGGGGGATATTTTTTTGTTTTCCTAAAACTTAAAATATTTTAAGGACAAGGACATTCACACGGCTGGTGAGAAGATCTCTTCTGAGACGATGAGGAGCGTGTATAAACTTTCGACTTGAAATGCATATTACCAAGAATAAAGTTAAGAAGGTACGAGCGATACTTGGGGGATATTTTTTTGTTTTCCTAAAACTTAAAATATTTTAAGGACAAGGACATTCACATGGCTGGTGAGAAGGTCTCTTCTGAGACGATGAAGAGCATGTATAAAGTTCCGACTTGAAATGCATATGACCAAGAATAAAGTTAAGAAAGTACGAGCGATGCTTGGGGGATATTTTTTTGTTTTCCTAAAACTTAAAATATTTTAAGGACAAGTACATTCACACGGCTGGTGAGAAGATCTCTTCTGAGACGATGAAGAGCATGTATTCGTGCCGAAGGCAAACAATTTGAGCATTTGTTTTGGATATAAAGAAAAATATTGTGATAGATAAAAGTATTACAATAATTCATTTCCTTTCATTTTGATTAAGTTTTATCTTAACAAATCAATGGACCAATTATTAATTTGACTTAATTTGACACGCATTTCCTTTGGGTTGAGTTTTTTTGAAATAAGGTTTGTGCAAAAAAGGCAATATTTTTTGTGGAAAGAAAAATGCCAATTATTGTATCATTTTGAAATCATCACTAAATTGGTCATCTTAAAGTTGAATGTCAATCTGTCTCTCTCTAATTCGTCATCGAACAGCGTCACTATCTATCTCACTATATCACATCTGCCCATCTCACTTGAACTGGTGAAGCCCAGTTTTGAGCACATAAAATTATTTTTTATCATGGTATAAATTTTTGAAATGTCGTTCAAAAAATACGCAATAATATTTACAATACAATATTTTTTATTATTATTCACGTATGGGACCTAGTGGACCACGCGAAGTACAATTAGAGGCGTTTGTTGTTGTTAGCCTTCCTTTGCGCCCATACTAATTTCATTCTTTCGCTATGAGCTTTTTTCCTTTCGTCAGACCAAGTTGTTCCAGTCTTCCTACATTTTTCTCTCTGGCCAACCTTCCAAACGTTAACCTTGTATCTGAAACAGCCTCTATCCTGAATTTCACTTTGTGTAATATTTGCTGAGCTTAGATCCTCCTTAATTGCCACAATCCATTTAATTATTTCTACTTTAGCTTTACTCCTATTTTCATAAAATTCGACTATTAGTCTAGTTAGCCTACTCGGATTCATCCGTTTTATGTGTCCGTAAAACTCAAGTCTTCTCTTTCACATATCGCTATGTATATCTATGTATTGTTTGATTTCATGGTTTTCTCGAAGTCGGTATGTTGTGTTATTTATTTGTTTGGGGCCTAAGATTTTTCTTTCCATCTTTTCATTGTCCTCGATGTCTCTATTTCTATTCAATATGAGAGGTTTCTGTCCCATATAGACATTCTGGCTTAATAACTGTGTTATAATGTCTCAGTTTTGTGTTTTTAGATATGCATTTCTTCTTGCAAATATTTTGTGTAAGTCTCAATGTCGTTTCCATTTTTTGACATCTACCCTTATTGGCCACTTTTTCCAACCCACTTTCCAGGATTATTTCACCCAAATATTTGAATTGAGAAACTCGTCTGATATCACCATATTTTGTTTTTAGAAATGGTGTTCTTAGTTTGTTGCAGGTCATGTATTGTGTCTTTTCAAAGGAAATTTGGAGTTCTACCTTTTCTGCTGTTTCTTTTAGGATTTCAATCTGTTTCTGTGCCGTTAATACATCTTGAGCCAAAATTGCTAGATCATTAGCAAACGCCAAACAATGAATTTTGGTGTTGGTTCTCCCCAGTTTAATGGGCTGGTCAATATTCAGGGCTGATTTTTTTTCACGCCACTCCTGTATTACATTTTCTAGAACACAGTTAAATAAGAGTGGCGAGAGTCCATCCCCTTGTCTCACTCGTTTTAATTTCGAAGAGCTCTGAGATGTCACCCATGAATTTAACTTTTGACCTTGTGTTAATTAATGTTGCTTTGATAATTGCCACCGTTTTCAGATCTAGTCCTTATTCTTTCAAGATTCGGAATAAAGATTCGCGGTCGATAGAAGCATATGCTTTTCTGAAATCCACAAATGTACAGACGAGATTTTTATTGAACAGTTTTTGATGTCTTAGGATCAACTTTAGATTCAGGATCTGTTCAGGGCAAGATTCAGAGCTGGAAATATATATTAAGTATAATTATTTAACTGAGGTAGCCGATACTTGATGGGAATTCATTTTAAATAAAAAACCAAGATTAATATGTAAATTTCCACTATATTTAAAACTTGTACGTATGACAATTGTTTCGACACACAGTGTCTTTTTCAAATACACACTGAATTAAACTAACAGTAAGAAAAGCAGTTACTACCTAAACTAATCTAATAAAACCATAAATGATGATAGTGGGAGTCCCGTGTCTCAATGTCTAGAGTAATATAAGTTTAACAAGGGTGAACCATTCAAGTCTACCTGACCATTAAGTAAAATACCCAAATTTTTTCTTTTATTAATTTCTAGGCTCTCTAAAAGATTTAGTTTTTTAGATTTATTTTCGTTATGCAACATTTTGAAATTATCGCTGAAAGTGTGATTTTCTAACATTAAGTGATTGGCATAATGAGAATTATTCTGTTCTTTAATATAACTTCTTTTATGTTCATTAAGTCTGGTGGAAAAGGATCTTCCTGTTTGTCCAACATAGACTTTTTGACAAGAACCGCACTCAATTAAATAAACTCCTGATTTATGAAGTTTATTTGTTAGTTAGTAGGAAGTTTGTTAGTTTAATTTAGTGTGTATTTGAAAAAGATACTGTGTGTCGAAACAATTGTCATACGTACAAGTTTTAAATATAGTGGAAATTTAGATATTAACCTTGGTTTTTTATTTTAAACTAAAACACTAACACAACTACCAAATGACCGTACAACTTAGAAGCCGAAAGTGGCTCTTCCGATGTCAACTTTGCAGACAATACTTCAATTAAACCTTTTCTAAAACGTGTCGTAAAACCGGCCATCCTTCTCTTCATCCACCCCGTCTCGTCTCCATCCATTCCACTGCACGTTCCTACCCCAGAAAGCTAACCGGGAACGTTTAGGAGCCGAGCACGTGTTTAGACAACGCGACGACGCAGAACGTCTGCGTCCACTCTGGCGCCACGACCATTTCAAAGGTTCGCGAGACGCTCTGAAAAGTTTTAGTTCGGAAGCGTCGGCTTCGATGTCGAGGGTTATCGAAAGTTTTCCATCGAAGAGAAGATTCGCGACAGCGACAAAGATAGATTCCAGTTTTTCAAGGTAAAAAAGAAAGAGCTAGCTAGATAATTTAATAATAAATAGAGTAATGTTTAGTTCAGTTTTAGTAAAGTAAATATCAAATTATTATTAGATTATATTTTGAATGAATTTCTTATCAAAATTAATTTTCATTTGCACCAAATTTATTTAATTTTTTGTGTTCATCCCATTAGCAGGAATGATTACACGATTGATATCTGAACGTAAAGTGTTTCATACGTCAAAAATGACTTCTTATAGCTTAAAGCTATAAATTCTCTATGGGATTAAATCCGGTGAGTGGGGTGGTGTGGGCAACCTTCTAGGTACATTATACACCAACCACTCCTTGGTTGTGTAAAATCCCTTCCAGTGCTCATTTTACAGCACCGTTTCGCAGGGCTCTCGTGTTACTGTTCATAACGTAAAGATTTCCTACTCTACTGTAAGACATAAAGTCCTAAACCATAACGTTACGACCACCGTACTTAACTGTATTTAGTATACTCGAAAAGATTTACCACTGAACACCATATCACGTTTTATTTTTAACTTCTCGACGCACGTTTTGCTAATCATGTTAGCATCATCAGGAGATGATTTAATCTGATTAAATCATCTCTAATCAGATTAATCCAAATCCAGTCTTATTGTCTGTTGATATCCAACTTCATTATATCTCCATCAAAGTAGGTTTCGAATAATCCCACTGTCAAAACATTTTTTAAACGCATTTCTTGGAATCGACTTGTGCTTGCCGCGGCCGTTCTTGTCGCGAATTCTCTTTTATCTCTTCTGTCGACTGAAAACGGATGGCTCGTGGTAATTTTGGAAAGCGAAGAAGTCGGCCGGAACCATACCAGGTGAATACGGTGGTTTGTTGAGTTTTTAGCCAGAAATTAGCCTTGTGAGATGGTGCGTTGCCGTGATGTATAATCCAAGAGTTTTCTTTCCACAAATCTGGTCTTTTTCGAGGAATTTGCTGTCTCAAACGCCGCATAACGCTCAGGTAATATTCTTTATTTGCTCGTCTGACCTTCAGGCAAGAATTCCGAATGCACACACACCGCAACACTGCGACAATCAAAGAAAACAGTCAACATCACCTTAACTTTTGATCGACTTTGACGTGGTTTTTTCGGGGTTTCGGCTCAGTTGGAAGGCGTCATTCCGAGGCGTGTTGACTGGTTTGCATGTCAAACTCGTATACCCATGTCTCATCGCCAGTTACAATGCGTTTTATATATAGGGGATTGGAACTGACTCATTCTAGCATGACTTCAGCGACTTTTATGCGATTAAGGTTCTGAAGGAAATTCAGGTCTTTCGGCACTAGTCGAGCGGCAACGCGTTTCACGACCAAACCATCGCTTAAAATGGTACGAACTGATTCGTGAGACCCAGAAAGATCAGCGGCTGTCTCTTTCAAACTTAAATGACGATTTTCAGTCACCATTTCCCTCACTTTAGCGATGTTAACTTCAGCTAAAGGCATTGATGGCCAACCAGAGCGAGGCAAATTTTCCACCACATCTCGACCGCTTTTGAATGCGGTCCACTTATATGCACATGTTTTAACTAAGCCTTCTCCAACATTTTTAGCGACTCTACGCACGAAATTCCATTTGCAATGAAAAATTTAAGACAAATTCTTTGTTCGGTGTTTTAATCCATTATAAAAATCGCAAAGCACACTTGAGATGAACTGACAAAATCGAGCACTGTAAACAAACTAAATGACAGATGACGTTCAAACTCCGCGTCTTTTTTGACGATTACTTTAAGCGGGCTTTTCAAATGATCAATTCCCAATACTTTTTGGACAGAATGTACATCATAAAGTTTGACATTGTGGACTATATACGTACTGAGAACGTTTTGTTATACGGATTCTATTTGTATTGTTTAGTGACTTAAAAATTTCATCTCAGTCAAAAAATGGAATTAACTTCTGAGAATTTTCGTGGGATGATTTACTACGACTTTCGAAGTGGATTA
Source organism: Cosmopolites sordidus (assembly GCA_031761425.1). Taxonomy (NCBI): domain Eukaryota; kingdom Metazoa; phylum Arthropoda; class Insecta; order Coleoptera; family Curculionidae; genus Cosmopolites; species Cosmopolites sordidus. The sequence continues at coordinate 237,080 of JARFXV010000826.1, forward strand.
CCTCAACAGTGTACCGATCAACTCACTCCGAGTTTTGGCGATAAAACACCATGTAAAACCACGGTACATCATTGGTTTAGTGATATCAATCGTGACCGTCATTAATGTCTGAAGGATTGTGGCGTGTTCATATATTTTTTATCTTTATTTGGGTTTTTCGCCACGATCTAAAACTCAAAAAATATCAAAATATCTGTTTTTATGTAAATAAAGAATCACTGGGTAAAAACAAAAAACCAAACGGAGACAAATTTCTCAGTGATTCTTTTTTGTAATAAATTTGCCTAACGAACAAAATTTTAATAAAAATGTTCTAAAAAAATATACAAACTTTTAACGTTAACGTTTCGGGAAGTATTCTCCTCCCGTTTTCAAAACGAACCTAAAAAAAAGTATATTAATTTCTATAAATTATGAAAAGATAGAAAGTAAATGTATTTTTTGTGTATGTCAATGATACTTACATTGACAATTAGTTTTTAATGACAGTGACATACTACCAAAAAAAAAAAAAAATATATATATATATATATATATATATATATATATATATATATATATATATATATATATATATATATATATATATATATATATATATAGGTGAGGTTTACCGTGTGATTGTAATAGTTTAGTGAAATATTTAAATGTTTAAAATTGTATTCTTTAGAATCGGGAACCATATTGAATTTAAATCTACCGAAGGCATAACAATACATTTATTTTTATTTAAATTAATTATAGCGGTTTCGTTTAATCTTCTGTATTTTGTTACCGATTCTTTTAATGCCGTTTTGGAATTATTCCAATTGATTTTATGACCCGATTCCCATGAGTGTTGACAAATTCTAAATTTATTAAAATCGCCCTTTCTAAGAAGGTTTTTTTGCTCTTTTATTCTATAGAATTTGCCACATTCGCAGGGAATTTTATAAACCACATTTTTGGTATGTTGTTGTGAGTTGTTTGGTTTAGTTTTTGTTAATAGAGATCTAAGAGTATTTTTTACTACTCTTTTAATTGTGTCATAAATACCGCGGATATAAGGAATTGTGATGCTAATTGTTTGAGAGTTATTATTATTGTAATGAATAAATTGTCTGTTTTGTCTGGTATCAACAGTTTTAAACGATTTGTCTATATTTTTTTTGTAATTGTTTTTTATTAAAATGTATTTTATGTGATTTGTTTCTTTTTGTAGTGTATCACTGTCGGTACAAACAAGTTTTGATCTGTTATATAAACTTTTAATTACTCCTATATTCACCGATTTTGAGTGACTGGACCTAAACTGACTAAAGTGTCGAGGACTGGCATTTTATTCTCGTTCTCCATCTCTAACGTAAACTTAATTGTAGGCTCTCGAAAGTTTATATCTTGTAAAAATATTTAGATCGTCAATGCTATGTTGCCATATAGCAAAAATATCACAAACAAATAATAAAAATAAACACACAACAAAATACCAAAAATGTGGTTTATAAAATTCCCTGCGAATGTGGCAAATTATATATAGGTGAGACATCTAGACCGTTAGATGTTAGAATAAAAGAGCATAAAAACCTTCTTAGAAAGGGCGATTTTAATAAATCTAGAATTTGTCAACACGCATGGGAATTGGGTCATAAAATCAATTGGAATAATTCCAAAACGGTATTAAAAGAATCGGTAACAAAATACAGAAGATTAAAAGAAACCGCTATAATTAATTTAAATAAAAATAAATGTATTTCTATGCCTTCGGTAGATTTAAATTCAATATGGTTCCCGATTCTAAAGAATACAATTAAAAACATTTAAGAATTTCAATAAACAATTACAATCACACTGTCATTAAAAACTAATTGTCAATGTAAGTATCACTGACATACACAAAAAATATATTTACTTTCTATCTTTTCATAATTTATAGAAATTAATACACTTCGTGTTTAGGTTCGTTTTAAAAACGGGAGGAGAATACTTCCCGAAACGTTAACGTTAACGTTAAAATTTAGAACATTTTTATATTTTTAAAATTTTGTTAACATAAGAACAGATCTTTTGATATTTTTTAAGTTTTAGATCGTGGCGAAAAATCCAAATAAAGAAAAAAATATGTGACCGTCATTCACTCACGGATTAATTTAAAGAAGGTCGTCCAAAATTGGTTGTTGGGCATGAAATCATCGATACTACTGTGCGCGAACTGATAAAGCAAGATCGTCATGTGACTAATGTGAGGCATCCCTGGGCATTAGTATGACTAGCATATACAAGATTTTACATGAACATTTAGCCGTGAAAAATATTCGTGCGCATTGAATTCCGCATAATTTGACAATCGCTCAAAAAAGACTTGTGTCGAATGATGAAAAGAAATGCTCAAAAAGTACAATCGAAAGTGAACAGCAGTCGACTGTATGGGTCTTTCAAAATAAGCCAAACCCAACCAAAGTTGTTGAAGAAGCACTTCGAAGCAAATGGCCGCCTGTTTTTTTTGAGATAAATGGACAAGTGGCTACAGTACCACTAAAGAATCGTAGAATGGTCAATTCAGAATGGTATCCAACCATTTGTTTGCCAGAAATATTTGAAAAAAATAAGAAAAAATAACCAGCGACGGAGGATCATTCTTCACCCTGACAATGCTAGTCTCACACATCGGACCGAACAAATCGATCTTTGACTGGTCAAAACATCTAATTTATGAGTTATCCGCCGTACAGTTCTGATTTGGCACCCAATGATATCGTTTTGTTCCCGTCCGCGAAGACGTCCAACGATTTTCGATGTCAGAAGAAACGGTTGATGCGTTCAAAATGCATGCTTTGCAGATACCTCAATCGGAATGGAAAAAGTGCTATGAAAATTGGTTCAAACTTGAAAAATCTTGGCTGGGATGAAAATTTCAAATGTGCTCTCGACGGAAAAAAATATTTCCTTCCAAAAATCTACAGGTTTGTCTTTATATTTTTGTGCGAACTCCAGACGTTCTGGTCTATTAATTTCATTGAAGAAGTACTTCCTTACAGGTCCCTTACCAAGAATAACTTTGTCATGGAGCACATTCCTTATTGTCTGAGATGTAACCTTCTTATATAACTCTTTCCGACACGTTTAAATACCACTATTTCTCCACCTCACTCCCGCAGGAATCTCTTTTCAATTCGAACCCATTTCCAACACACGAATTAAAATCACTTACTAAACTGAAATTTGATTGTAAACTGAAAGGATTGACAGGATTAGTACGTACTACAGGTCACATTGATCTTCACAGTATCTATGCCAGTTTACACTGAAAATGCAAATATTTTCTATACAGTCCAAAATAACATTGTTTGTCATAGTAATTCTACGATTGATATTTCGCCATGATTTGTGATAAATCCTTAAAAATCGGGCTGTGTAAATACTTTTATTGCCTACTGTACATCATGGCAGTCAATAAATTTCAAAAGAACTTTCAAAGAAAGAAATTTCAAAGAAGATTATCAAAAAAACGGCATTATTATATTTTCCTTAAAAGCTGAACAGTTTTAGATCAGAGGAATTATACAGCATATTATATCAGATTAACTTTTTTACCATTTAATATAGAAGTAGTAATTTTTGAAATATTCCTACTGATTATATCTATTTTCTAGACTTAAAAAGATTTGCTAATTTTTCGACGATTAATCATCTTCTGATGCTAACCTCGTTAACGAAACGTGCATCGAGAAATTAAAAACAAATGATTTGGTGTTTTTCTAATATAAAAATAGTTCTAATATAAAAATTGTTCATATACATTTTGTTAAACAAAAGCCAAGAAATATAATACAAATAATAAAAGAAAATATTAGCCAAGCCCAAGGAACTAAACTGTTTCAAATATTAATTCTATCTATTTGTCTATTGACCCTAATTCTCGTATCTATATATTTTCTTTAATATCCGGAGAGGTTTATTTGCGAATAAATTTGATAGATTATCTGTTCTCTTTTCTGTTTTCCTTTTCTGTTCTTGGTTTATTTTCTACACACCCTGTACTCATTCTAATAAAATATCGCGGTGAATACTCAACACTTAAATTGACTGAAGTAAACTTCAAAGATCCAGTTTCGTGTCAAAAAAAAAACATAGTGAATTGCTAAGGAAAATTCCCTTTCATCCATCTTATTCCCCTGATATTGCTTCTTCAGATTACCATCTGTTTCATTCGTTTCAATACTATATTGGTGAAAATGCCTTTGACAATGATGAGCCATTAAAATATATTTTGTTATCTGAAGAATTATATACCAGGAGGATAAGCAGCCTCTGTCAATAGGTAGGAACATAATTAGTTTTTATAGAATATTTCTTTTCTGAGTAATTTTAAAATACATTATTGTGTTCTCATAAATAATGTTTTTTTTTAATTTAATCACATTCCTATCTACTGATGAGTACTAATCACTATGATGGGATTTTGCAGGAATTATTCAGTATGAGATTCTGCTAAACATGGCACGTCCAAGACTGTTGAATCGAAAAATATATTACTCTGCAATGCAAGACCTCATATTGTCAAAATCATCCAAGAAAAAATCGAAGAGTTAGGCTGGGAAGTACTACCTACCCACCGTATTATCCTGATGCTGCACCATCAGATAACCATTTTTTAGATCTATGGAAAATTTTCTTTGTGGAAAAAAAAGTTCTACTGCGACAACTATCAAAACTGCACTCGAACAATATTTTACTTCAAACTCCTCTCCATTTTACAGAAAGGGACTAGAAAGTTTGTTAGAAAGGTGAGCGAAGATTGTCAATAACATAACTTATAGGTACACCTAATACATTAAGTAACATTTATAGTTGTTAATTGGTAGTAGTAGATATGGAGTAGTTGGATAACAGGTAACGAGTCACTATACGAGAAAGAAATCAGAAAACAACTAGCAGACAATCCAGAAGATGAAAACATAGAAGTGGAATGGAGTAACATAAAGAAATGTATTGAGTATGCTGCAGCTAACATAATCGAAAAAATTCCATAGAAGGAATGAAGAAATGGTTTGACGAAGAATACAGAGGAATAATGCAGAAGAAGAGGGCTGCTGGATGGAACAGGGAGTGATGTAGATCACATTGCATATCAGGAAATTAGAAAAAAACAGCACTAAACTAGTAAAAACTAAGAACACTAGATGGATAGAGAAAATAATGGAGACGATTGAAAAATATAATAAGAATAACATAAAATGATACAGATATATCAAAAGACAAAATGCTAAAAGAAACACAACAAACCTAAGTAGCACCGAATGGGCGAATGATTTTAAGAAAATATTAACAGATAACAGAACGATGACGAAAAAGGAATATTATGGGAACCTGGAAGGGAATATGGAAGAAAAAGAACTGGATATACCGACAGAAGAAGAATTTAATAATCTAATAACTCAACTTAAATTAAATAGAGCAGGTCGATTGGTTAATATAGTCAATAAGATGATAAGATACGGGAGAGAACCCTTAAAAAGTATATTTAAGCTGATAATCCATATCTGGAAAAAAGAAAAAATGCCTAATGAGTGGAAAAAAGGGATAATAATACATATTTATAAGGGAGATCCAAAAGGCTGTGCAAATTACAGGGGAATTACCTTATTTAGTGTTGTATATAAGATACTGACCACGATAATAAATAACGGACTAATGAGGTATAGAGAAGCAAAAACTGGAGACTATCACTATGGCTTTAGGAGGGGCAGATCCACCATAGACGGGATATATATATATAGTAAAGCAAATAATCGAAAAGCCTCAGTAATATGAAATGGAATTACAAATTGTCTATATTGATTCAAGCAAGCTTTCGGTGGTCTGAAACCGGAACAAGTAATAAAAGCTATGATGGACATGAAAATACCGGGCAAGCTAAAAAGACTAACAGAAATGACAATGAAAAATTCACAAGTAGTATAGTTAGAACAGCGGGAGAAGAAACAGAGGATTTTGCGTTTAATTTGGGAGTGAGACAGGGAGATGGGCTATCAACAACATTGTTTATACTGACACTGAATGCAGTAATCAAAGAGTATAATTTCACGGGAAAAGTCATTAATAAAGCGATACAAGCAGTTGCATGCGCAGACGATCTTACGGTGCTAGCTAGAGACAAAATAAGCCTGGAAGAAGCAATCCAAAAAATTGGACAAGAAGCAGCAAAGAGCCCTTATAATAAATCAAGAAAAAAGCAAATATATGGAAATAAGGAACAAAAATAGAAGAGTTAGAACCAGATCAGTAAAAATAAGAAATTACGAATTTGAAATAGTGAAAACTCTAAATATTTGGGAATAATAATAAATAACAGAAGTGACAAAAACATAGATATTGATCAAAGAGTACAAACGAGTCACAGAGCCTGTTATAAATTCAAAAGCATTATGAAAAGCAAAAACATAAGTATAAATACAAAAATGAAGGTATATAAAGCAGTTATGGAGCGGAGATAATGAATTTAACAAGCTTGGAACAGCAGAAGATTAATACAGAAGGTTTTTTGAAATTTTGAAATAAAAACCATTTTGAAAAGTGCAAATACTTCGCTGGTTTGGCCATATCAGAAGAATGGAAGATAACCAAGTAGTGAAGGAAATTACAATGTGGAGACCAGACATTAACAGAAAAAGGGGGAGACCGAAAAGCAGGTGGGAGGATCAGGTGCGAGAAGACATAAGGAAATTGAAAATACAAGCATGATGAGAAAAGATATAGGATCGAGATACATGGACTAACTCACCACAATAAACATTTGTATTGAGTAAAAAATTAATTAAAAACCCATGAATTAAAATATCAAAATTATTGACCAAGCCAATGAAACTAAACTATTTAAATATTAATTCAGAATGTACATATAGTTTCTTTAGTACTATGTTAACTTTAATATCATATTGCTTCTCTGTAATTAGTGGATATTGATAGAAAAATGAAATGGGCCATATACACATATTAACTGTGAACTTATATTGACTTACCATCCATGCCCCGTTCTCATCCTAAATCAACAGAAACTGAGAAGAGTATTTTTTCAGTTTCTTTTTCAGTGATCTTTTATATTATTTTAATTATTATTTACTAAATCGATCTACATTTAATCTAAATCTTGTCTGATTTCGAATTATACATACTTTAATTAAGGAAAAAACTTTTTTACAATTGTTATAAAACGGTTTCTCTTCTTTTTGACCTATTTAATACATTGATTTTTCTAAATAGAAAAAAAAGCGTATATCACGGCGATATTAATTATGAAGCCTGACAACTCGATGTCGTTTTATCTGCCTCTAAATCAACAGAAACTAAGTGGGCTGTGTTTATACATTTCATTTCGATGTTTTTCATATTTACTGAAGGGAAAGTCGTGATATTGATAGAACACTTGACACAAAACTGTCTTTCAGTCCTGATGATTCGAAAATAACGTGGGAAATAAAACAAATAGTGGATAATAAGTCTAACAATACTCAGAGCTGTCGGTGGTAAATCGGGATGTTGTCTAAATAAAAAATCTTCGTTTTGAGATTTTTACCCATCCCTGTTTGGATTTCAATTCGATGGGATATATAATGTTATATAATATTATATAGCGTTAAAGAACGTTATGTAACATTAGACAACCTTATTCAATATTACATAATGTTACTTTAGATAATATTAGATAACGTTGGATAATGTTAGATAATGTTGGATAATGTTAGATAATGCTGGATATTAGAAAACGTCAGTTACTCTTCGATAATGTTTGAAAATGCATAGGTTTTGAGATAATGTGTATAGATTGTGAAAACGATCATATTAACAGTAAAAAATATAAGTTATTACCACAAACGGATCACAGACCACATCTACCTTGACCCAAGTAAAATTAAACAAGCACAAGAATTCAAATTCATAGGATCAACAGTACAGAACAGAATGAGGATGCTACAGAAAACAACATCGTTAGCTGATAATTAAAAACCGGTTTCGTCAAGCAGCAGCTACTTTTATGTATCTTCATGATGACTACAAAAATGTGTGACCATCGGTCAACAGTAAAAGAAAGTATACAAAAACATAGGCTCGGATGGTTTGACCATGTATGCCGTATAGATAGTAAAGTGACAGGTTGGAAAATACATTATACAACATCAGAGAAAAGATGATTAAAACGACAAGCTAAAAATATTGCCACAAATCGTGTGGAATGGAAACGCACTGTGAACATACGACAATGACATCCTGCACCTGCAGCATCCTAATGCCTTCGACGACACCCCTCAAAGCAGTTGAAAACTCGCGATCAAAAGAAAGAAAATAATAACAGTAATGCAATATAACCCAAAACACTTGAAAGTCTTGGAATAACAATGGTCAATTTGGTATCAGTTTTTTTGTTATTTAATACGATTTGAAAATATCGTTGTGATACGAGAGTTGCTAGTTATGTATCCGGAATTGACAGAAATGGTGTTGCTAGGCGCCATCTGACATATACATCGTAAAGTTTGACATTGTTGACTGTATACGTACTCAGAAGTACGCAGTTTAGTGACTTGAAAATTACATCACAGTCAAAAAAAAAATGGAATTAACTCGTGAGAATTTTCGTGCAAGGATTTACTACGACTTTCAACGTGGATTATTTCAACAAGTGTCCATTGGTCAACTTACTTTGACTTTTGGCGATGAAACAACATTTAAAACCACTGTATATCATTGGTGTGCTGAATTCAATCGTGGCCGTCGATCGCTCACGGACGAATTTCAAGAAAGTGAAGAAGGAAGATCGTCATGTGACATACCGTGAGATTGCGGCATCCCTGGGCAATAGTATGACAAGCATACACAAGACTTTACATGAACATTTAGCCGTAAAAAAGATTTATGCACGTCGGATTTCGCAGAAGTGTTCGAAGGTATAAAAAAAAAACTAAGCGACGCAGGATCGATCATTCTTCACCATGACAACGCGGGCTCCCACACATCGGATAAAACAACTCAATATCTGACCGGTCGAAACATCGAATTTATGGATCATCCGCCGTACAGTCCTGATTTCGCACCCAATGATTTCTTTTTTTTCCCATCCGTGAAGTATAAACTACGTGATCAACGATTTTCGACCTTAGTCGAAATGGAAAAAGTGCTACGAAAATTGGTTCAAACGTATGCAAAAGGGTATCGATCATCGCGGAGAATATTTCGAAAAACAATAAAACCATTCTCAATGATAAATATTTGATATTATTCCGTGTATATAAATAGCAACCCTCGTTTAGCAAATAAAACATGTAATTTCCAAATAAACTTGTAGATTCCTTAGGAACGTCCTCTGAACACACCCATACTGGCGTCATGCGAGAATTTACTACCCCAGGTGTTTTTTACATTAAAAAATGTAAAAAAAAAACACCTTACCTATCAAATATCTATCAACCCTCCGCTGGCTTTCAGCTAAATCATCAAAAATGTAATTTGCAATTATTAAAAAAAAAAAAAAGAAAAGAACAAAACCAGAGAGGGGCTAATTGTTTGATTTAGAGGAAAGGCGGAGTAGAATGGACCGAATCTTACCGAACGCTTTTATTAATTTTGACAAATGGTCCACCGGAAATCCTCTGCCGTTTTCTTCTCGCTAACGGCGGTGGGTGGCGGATGGATGGTGGTAGGAGGCAGCAGAATGTTCGGTCGCCAATTAAAACGGTCCCGCCATCATTAACGTCCCTAATTAATTAGACAAATCATTTGTTTCGTTCTGGAAAAACGAATGGTGATTATTCTGGAGCGCAAAAAAAAGCCAGAACGTGAAACGAGTGAGTGATGAAAAGTAGATTGGTTTGTGGGGGAAGAGGAAGAAAGTGCTGTAATTAAAATCCCCCCATAAAAAACAGAATTATTGTGCTTATATGATTTGATTAATCTTTTTTTATGATGAATTACAGAGATTTTTTTTGATATTTTATTTGCTGTATATAGACTAAGAATTTACGTATAGACGAAGAAATTTACATATCTGTGCATCGTATTTAGTAGAAAGTCAAACATTAAGACTGATGACAAGAAATCGCAGCATCTATTCTCTTAATTGATTTTTCGAGCGAAAGAAATATGTCGTTTTGTCATAGCACAAAGATTGAGATAGTTGGCGCATGTTCAAATGATGGAGTAAGACAAAATACTCAATGGCGTATTTGAATGACATTTGGGAAGGAAAAAACGGAGTAACCAAGGACGCGGTACTGTAGAATTTACAGAAAATGAAAATTACACACTGGAAGTAGAAACGGTGACGCTAGAGGTTTGTAGTGTCTTGTAGTAATTCAAAAACTCTTGAACGGTTGAAAACATTGAAGGATAACTAGGGACCTGGGGATAAATTCCATGATATCCCAGTTTCTATTATGGATTTTAGCCTAACGGCATTCTCACTCCCTCTAAGGGGAATATTCACTTATCCCGGATATCTTAGATATCAAACGGATTAAGCTCTCGGGGGGACCCTTTCCCCGTTATCGGGTCGCAAGGTGGAAAGTTTATTAAAAAAAAAAGAAATTCCTTTTAAAATGAGAAAAACAATAAAAAGTGTATACAAAAACATCACTACTAGGGTGAAAAAGAGAATCTATATCGCTACTATAAAGGAAACGTGTCACAGGATCAAAAACATTAAAACCAAAAATATCACCTGAACATCCATAACCGAAAGCTTTTAAAACGTCAATTGTATTCATGATGGTCCATGTGTCAACCCGTGAAATAAAAGACAACATATAACTGACAGATAATCATAGAACAGACGGAGAATCACCAGAAATGAAGACCTAAATAATATATAATAAAACATACTCCAAAATTAATATTGAATTGGTGAGGTTAGGTCAGGTTAGGTTAGGTGCACCCTGTTCGCCAGATTTAGCCCCCTCGGATTATTATCTGTTTCCAAACTTGAAAAAATGGCTCGGCGGTAAAAGATTTGCCAACAATAAAGAGATGGAGCGTACGGTTGATGACTATTTCGAGAAGCTCGACGATTCTCACTATAAACAGGCAATCGAAACTATTGAACATCGTTGGGAAAAGTGTATCAAGGTAAAAATGTAAAGAAATAAAGAAATTTTCCCAAATTTATTATGTTTTCTTTGTTAGGTCGAGTACTTCTGGTACTACCCCCGTAAATATTGGATAACTAATTTTCGAAAAAATCATATTAATCATAACACATATTTATTGTAATACCATTTAGTTTGTTATATTTAGAGGGAATGTTTTTAGTTAGCACTAACCGGAAAATTCTTTAAACAAGATGATTTGGAATTGATGTTACAATCAAAGGACAGTCAAAGTTACAGTCAAAGGACAGTTTGACAGAAACTGTAAAATAGTTTTTTTAATGATTTAAAATATCATTCGAGTTACAAAGCTAACCTTACCTGGTGGTTTCCCGAGGATGACTCTAATTCAGCTCCATCTTCATTCGAGAACACCAATTCAGATCGTTCCCTGGAGACGCTCCCAGAGCAAAAAGCTCTCAGTAGCTAATTGGTGATGGTCTACGATTGAGACGCTTCACATTGATTTTTTAAAATTGACTCGGTTTAATTACAAATTATTATAAGCAAAAATTATCGAGAAAAATTACTCTTAAATTTGAGATTTCTGTATGGAAAAATTAATGAACAAAAAATGTATTCCGAAATAAATTACTATTGGTGAATATATTGCAGAATGGCATTGTTGGCATAATATTATATCTCAGTACAAATAACCACAGAAAGTTTACAATAAAAAAGATTAATTCAAAAAACGAATAGAGTGGTTAATATATATAACCTAGCACTAAGATTCAATAATTTCGAAGCTTGTAATTGAAAACAAACTAGGACAGCCATGCAATTTTGCAAGCAGCATTAAAGTTGCACTGAAAAGGCTAAAAACGCACTAACAAGCATAAAAAACTTAAAATTTATCAGACATTATCATATTCAAACGAAAAAAATATTCAGATGATTTTTTTACTTGCTTTGAAAATACAAATCAAATGTAAATAGAAAAAAAAATCATGGCTATAAGAAATATCAAAGATTTTGGCTTTATAAAAGCTGGTGACCCATTTAAAATAAATAAATAGTAGATAAGTCAATTAAATCAAAGAATATTATTCGCTTTAAAAAACCCGCTAAGGCAGTACGATTAAAAGTAAAAAAAAAAGAAACAGAAATATATAATGTTAAAGAATTCTAACAGTAAAAGAAGGAAACTACAAAAAAAAAACTGTGAAGCGTTTCCCTTTTAATTAGACCCCATTTTCAATAAAAAATGGTTTAAGAAAACATAAGTAAATGAAAGGATTTTAGTCGGATGTTATAGGACTAAAAATATTCAAACCAAAAATATTAACCGAACATACATAATTGAAAGCTTTTTAAACGTCAATTGTATTCATGATGGTCCATGCAGTTAAACCGTGAAATAAAAGAAAACATATAATAAAAACGTAGGATAGAAAAATATTCAGGCTGCGAAATTAAATCTGAGAAACTAGAAATGAAGACCTAAATAATATATAATAAAACAGACCCCAAAATTAATATTAAATTGCTAGGGTATATTCAACAAGACAATCAGAAGATATGTGCAAGGAAAGTACCAGTAGAAAAGTTGGGCAGAAGATTAAATAATCGATTCAGAATGAGATAGGCAGAAGAAACGTTAGATCTAAAGAGTTGAGAATTATCAATTACCAACAAATATTAAATATAAAGAAACAATGAGCAAAATACGAGAGGAAATCTTAAGCCAAAAATAAGGCGTTTATAATATCAAATGAGTTGCTAACACTACTAATCGAATTGTTACTTTATATCAATTAATAAGAACCCAAATTCGAGCTAGTTTAGAGCAGAAAAGATTCATGTGCCTCTGAACTTTAGAGTTTCTAACTAATTTTGAGATGCAATACGAGAGACAAGTGACGAAAGAGAATGTATAATCAAAATGCAACGAAAGTACTTTAATGCAATCAAGTGTAACTGAAAATCCTGCTCATTATCACCCAACTCGTTGCAGCGTTTGAGCGATAAAAACGAGAAAAAACGTCTGCATTTGGCAAAAATCGCGATGGCCAAAATCAACGAATTAAAGTTCGAATTGCTTCCTCACACACTTTATCCGCCAGATCTAGCCCCCTCGGATTTTCCGTTTTCAAATTTGGAAAAATGGCTCGCTGGTAAAAGATTTGCCAACAATGAAGAGGTGGAGCCTGCGGTTGATGGAGAAACTGGACGATTCTCACTGTAAACAGGGAATCGAAGCTATTGAACATCGCTGGGAAAAGTGCCAAAGTGACAAGTCTCAAAGTGAGAAATCCCAAAATGTCGTTAGGAAAAGAATATCGAGCTATAAGGAGACTAAGTAGAGAAATAAAGATATTTTGCCCAAATTTATTGTTTTCTTTGTTAGGTCGGGTACTTCTGAGACTACCCTCGTAAATATTGGGTAACCAAGAACAAGAACACGAATCAATTAACAAGAACACAAATTGGAGATATTGCAGAGTAAAAATAAAGATCCATGTAACTTTGAACTTTAGAGTTTCTAACTAATTTTTAGATGCAATACGAGAAACAAGTGACAAAAGAGAATTTATAATCAAAATGCAACGAAAGCACTTTAATCCAATCAAGTGTAACTGAAAATCCTGCTCATTATCACCCAACTCGTTGCAGCGTTTGAGCGATAAAAACGAGAAAAAACGTCTGCATTTGGCGAAAAAGAAAGTTTTGTTTCATCAAGACAATGCACCATTCACACATCCGATATCGCGATGGCCAAAATCAACGAATTAAAGTTCGAATTGCTTCCTCACACACTTTATCCGCCAGATCTAGCCCCCTCGGATTATTTTCCGTTTCCAAATTTGGAAAAATGGCTCGGTTGTAAAAGATTTGCCAACAATGAAGAGGTGGAGCCTGCGGTTGATGGAGGAGTTGGACGATTCTCACTGTAAACAGGGAATCGAAGCTATTGAACATCGCTGGGAAAAGTGCCAAAGTGACAAGTCCCAAAGTGAGAAATCCCAAAATGTCGTTAGGAAAAGAATATCGAGCTATAAGGAGACTAAGTAGAAAAATAAAGATATTTTGCCCAAATTTATTGTTTTCTTTGTTAGGTCGGGTACTTCTGAGACTACCCTCGTAAATATTGGGTAACCAAGAACAAGAACACGAATCAATTAACAAGAACACAAATTGGAGATATTGCAGAGTAAAAATAAAGATCCATGTAACTTTGAACTTTAGAGTTTCTAACTAATTTTTAGATGCAATACGAGAAACAAGTGACAAAAGAGAATGTATAATCAAAATGCAACGAAAGCACTTTAATCCAATCAAGTGTAACTGAAAATCCTGCTCATTATCACCCAACTCGTTGCAGCGTTTGAGCGATAAAAACGAGAAAAAACGTCTGCATTTGGCGAAAAAGAAAGTTTTGTTTCATCAAGACAATGCACCATTCACACATCCGATATCGCGATGGCCAAAATCAACGAATTAAAGTTCGAATTGCTTCCTCACGCACTTTATCCGCCAGAACTAGCCCCCTCGGATTTTCCGTTTTCAAATTTGGAAAAATGGCTCGCTGGTAAAAGATTTGCCAACAATGAAGAGGTGGAGCCTGCGGTTGATGGAGAAGCTGGACGATTCTCACTGTAAACAGGGAATCGAAGCTATTGAACATCGCAGGGAAAAGTGCCAAAGTGAGAAGTCCCAAAGTGAGAAATCCCAAAATGTCGATAGGAAAAGAATATCGAGCTATAAGGAGACTAAGTAGAGAAATAAAGATATTTTGCCCAAATTTATTGTTTTCTTTGTTAGGTCGGGTACTTCTGAGACTACCCTCGTAAATATTGGGTAACCAAGAACAAGAACACGAATCAATTAACAAGAACACAAATTGGAGATATTGCAGAGTAAAAATAAAGATCCATGTAACTTTGAACTTTAGAGTTTCTAACTAATTTTTAGATGCAATACGAGAGACAAGTGACATGAGAATTTATAATCGAAAGCACTTGAACGCAATCAAATGAAACTCAAAATTCGCCTGATTGTCACAGCTGAAAATATTAAATTACTACCACTTGTTCCAACATACAAATCAATGTAAAGTAAATAAAATAAAAACATACTTTAAGATTAATACAAACTGTAACTTAAAAAAAAAAATCAATTACCTTGACTTAATTGTTACTCCTTCGAGCAGCTGTTTCATCCACAACACTGTCACTTACTCGCGAGGTCGGATCACTACGCCTATGCGCACTTACCTGAAACACAAAGAAAATTACTAGTGAGAGATTTGTTTAATATTGCAGGAACCGAATTAATTATTCAAGACATAAAATGTTTCTTAGTTGTTACGCGCTAATAAGAGAAGGACTTAGAAGTCTCAAGCTGCCCAGATTATAAGCACTTCCAAAAGATGGTTGTTTCGAAATTGATATAAAATTTTAAAAGTATGAAATGTTACCATTGCAAAGGGAGGTCACGAAATATTGTTCGTCACATTAGACAGGGTCCACATATGGGACGTTTGAACTACTTTCAGTTAGAAGTTAAAACATTTGGTGTATTCAGCGACTCATTCACAGCTACGTTTCCCCCGCCTTTTTTCCCTTCAATGTTTCACGATCATTCGGTATTCGGATACACATAGCATTGGTTTCTGATGGCCTGCCAAAGTCTCAAAAAAATCTTGCATAGCTACGAGGGTTGCTATTTATGCATCAGGAATAATAAATAAAAACAAATATTTATCATTGAAAATGGTTTTGTTGTTTTTCAAAATATCCTCCGCGATAATCGATACACTATTTCATACGTTTGAGTCAATTTTCATAACACTTTTTCCATTCCTAGTGAGGTATCTCCAAAACATGTATTTTGAACGCATCAACCGTTTCTTCTGGCGTCGAAAATCGTTGATCGCGTAGTTTACTGTTCACGGACGGGAACAAAAAGAAATCATTAGGTGTCAAATCAGGACTGCACGGAGGATGACCCGTCAATATTTTGATAATATATATCATATATACCACATATATATATATATATATATATATATATATATATATATATATATATATATATGTGGCCTTGACCTTTGTGACAACTAAATTCACACGTTTTTTTTACACTGGTGTAAAATGGCGGACAATTAACCAACTGAAGAACATTTACGTCATTGGATGCTGTTTAATTTTCGATAGGGCGTTATAGCAACGGTTGCAACAAAGAAAATTTGTGATGTGTATAGAGACGTATTGAAACTTAATAAGTGCCAACGCTGGAAAATTTTCAGATGGTGATCTTGACGTATCTGATAGCGATCGAAGTGAACACCCTGTAGACTTTGATAATGACGCTGTAATATCACTGATGGAAACTGATCCCAAACTGAGTATCCAGGAAATAGCAAACACTCTTCAAGCTACTTGGTCAACAATCTAAAGACATCTTCAAGAAATCAGGAAGGATTACAGGCTGGGTATGTGGGTTCTACCATGTATTGTCAGAGATGAAAAACCTCTGACAACGAAGCGATTCGTTTTTACGAAGGATTGTTACTGGTGAGGAGAAATAGGTCTTGTGCAACAACGGCAAGCGCACCAAACCATGGCTTTCTCCAAATCAACTAGCCGTATCCACTCCTAAACCATCCTTCAGTTTAAGAGAAGCACTGGATAAGGGATACTCAGGGGTGAATTAAAAGTGTTGTCCCTTATAAATGGTTACGTTGAGGGGACGACTTTGATGAGTGGGGGAAAAATTACTATCCCCACTACAGATCCCCCACGATAGCTATCCTGAAGATGTGAATACTAACAAAAATATAAGCGATAAACGCCACCCAGTGCTGATGTTGTGTCAGTGTTTTGTCAATTTATTTAAATTACCTTTTTGAACAAATAGTGTTTTTCTTTCGATCTTGACACAGTTTGTGGTAAGTAAATCATAAATATCATATTTTCTATAGTATTTTTATTGAAAACTTTGATTTTTAATTTTTGTAACATTTATTTATCGGTTTCTTTCATTTTCTATTTAGCTGAAAATGAATACGCGTTCTCATACTCGCTGTGCGTCTGAACTAGAAGCGTTATATGAGGCAGCTGACATTTTCGACGGCAAAGAGAGTGAAAGCGAGGCCGAATCTGAGTTTTGAGGAGCGTTATGATTTTAAAACCAAAAGTTTAGTTAAGTAAAGTTAATTTTTTAGTGAAAGTTATGTAATAAGTATCTGAAAGTACATTAAGTCCCATCTTAAATGCCCTTAGAAGAAAGTTTTTATTTATTAATTTCGCCTGTATCATTCATATGATACTTTGAATAAATCACCTCGTTTTAATTTTTTTTTTAATTTTTGCTGATTTTTTCGGTTGTATTAGGAATACTATTATGTTTTAGAACATTCTATAGATATAATTTTTTTCTATACTGATTGAGGTTTAAATTTAAAAAAAAAATATTAAATTGGATAATTTAATAAAAAAATATTAATAATCAAAGACATATGGGCATCACATACCTATGTGCTTCTGAATCGGGAAGCCGTGAGGGTTAAATAAGGTGTAGCTGTGCGTTTGTGGAACTGTGATGGCATAATTCATTTTGAACTATTGAAACTGGGAGAAACAGTTACGGTTGAATTGTATAACCAACATGTACGGTTACGGTAGATTACGTAATGAATTGTTGGTAAAACGACCAGCTCTGGTCAAAAGAGGAGGGGTAATATTGCAACACGATAATGCCAGGCCGCATGCAGTGAGATTAACCCAAGAAAAAATAAGGCAGCTAAACAGGGAGGTTTTTACCACATCCTCATATTCTCCAGACATAGCACCATCCGATTTTAATTTATTATTATATATATATATATATATATATATATATATATATATATATATATATATATATATATATATATATATATATATATATATATATATATATATATTATTTATATATATTATATATATTATATAAAAATATCGATGATGTGCGAGCTCACCTATAAAAATATTTTTCTTCAAAGGAAACAAAATTTTATAAACAAGGGGATTGAAACTCTACCAGCAAAATAGCAGGAATGTTTTAGATAACGACGGAGATTACATAATTGACTGAAGATAAAATTAAATGTAAATAAATTGTTTTTTTTGTTGCCACTGTATTAATTGAATACTTATGGGTACCCCCTTTAGATCCACATGGGTACCCCCTATATGCAACTCTCGTATTTATTTCAATCATTGCACTGTTGATTGAGTGATTGATTGATTTAGGCCACGTCAACGATGCAGGCTTTATGTAGTAACTACGACGAACCACATCGTATTAGTAACCACATCGAAACGAACTGGGAATTTGCAGGAGGAGCTTGCAGCGAGTATGCTCATCGATCCAGGCTAGACAAGGATATTGTAAACTTAAAGAGATTTACCACTAAACACCAAAACACTTTTGAACTGCTCGACGCACGTTTCGCTAACCATGTTAGCATCATCAGGAGATGATTTAATCATCATGAGATTAAATCATCTCCTGATGATGCCAACATGGTTAGCGAAACGTGCGTCGAGCAGTTTAAAAAAGTGTTTTGGTTTTTAGTGGTAAATCTCTTCAAGTTTAGTGTTTCAGACCAAAGGTTCCAATAGAAGAATTGAAGGATATTGTAGATAACACATAACTGAATAAGGACGAAGGATTACGAAGATCGCTAGAATGTTTGTTAGAAGGATCATGAGTCACTACAAGAATATTATATTTTATGGAAGAATCCAGATCCTTTTAAGGATTAACAAAGGTTTCCCACCGCATGGGGGGGGATAAGTTAGGGCTAGGACAGGACTGTAAGAGAGGATCCACAAAGAGAGCAGGAGGGAGCCGAACTTCCCTCCATAAGGTATTGATGAGAGAAGAGGCTGTGACCAATCATAAGCTGTTTCGTTTGGTTTGGTTTGAAAGTCTTTTTTGCTATAACTTAAATGGTACTTTTGATTACCGATGAATGTGATTAACCCAGATTTCATCCACCGTCTCAAATACGTCCAAGAACTCTTCATGATCCCTGGTAACTATCGTCGATTTTGCCCGGGTGTTTTGTCAATTGACACGAATCTACAGGAATATACCTAATACATCATCGAATACAATATGAACACGTGAAACTTAAAGTCCAGTGATGTCAATAAATATCAGATCCATTGAAGATAAAATGATAGGAACAAAAACTCGTGAACTCACTCGCATATTAACAGAAAAATAATTTCAAATACTGAGAACAAACTAAGAAACAACTATGAACAGTAATAAAAAGAAAGAGGCTTACCTGGTGGTATCTCGAAGATGGCTCTAATCCTGCTTGTGTCCCCAAAAGCTGCTTCATTCCAAGACAGTACCAATCCCAGTCGTTCGCCTCGACAAAGCCCAAAAAGCAAACGCTCCTTGCACCAACATGACTGGTGAAAAACTGCGATTGAGGCATTCCACATCGACACTGAACCGGTATTAATATATTATCAGATCTATATAGTATTACTTTAGATTTTGCTGTTTAGTTGCTATTTGGATGAAATATTTTTTAAAAGTTTAAATGGATGAAATATAAACAGAAAATCAATATTTTATAATAAATTTTAATCAAGGGAGTGAACTGATGAGAATAAGAGCAAAGCAAAATGGTACAGTGCTGCGAAAATGCCATAATACAGTCTGGAATTGTCGTCCATCCTGAAAAGAACCATTTCGAATTACTATTTGTCCAAAACGCGATAGCAATTCAAGGAAAAATAATTTAAAATACAGAAACGTACACATTAAAACTAACGGATTTTAAAGTGAGTATTTCCTCACCACATCAATTACTAAACTCAAAGAGATTTACCACTAAACGCCAAAACACTTGTTTTTATTTTCTCGGCGCGCGTTTCGCCCACCACGTTAACATCATCGGGATTATTCAATCCCAAATTAACTCAGGATGAACACAAGTGTCCTGGTGTTTTAGTGGTAGATCTCTTCGAGTTCACCGTTTCACACCAAAGGTTCCAATAGAAGAATTGAATATTTCAATTACCTGAAATTAAATCTGACGCCTTCGGAGATTCTTCTTGTTTCATCACGAACACTACCCAAATTCTGGAACTGTAAATTTTTAGAAATATCTATTAGCATTATGTTACGAACGCCTGGAAATGATGTGGATTACCGTTAACTAGATTTAAGAAAGGCAGCAGTCTGTTCATGTCCTTTCTGCATTAACACTGTCACTCACTCGCGAAGTCAACTTACTGAGTATCACGCCTATGCGCACTTACCTAAGAAACACAAAAATGTATGAGCTCGAAGTTCCTTAATTTGTAGTTTGTTATAAAAGCAAAAATTAAGTCTGTTATAATTCATAAATAAACATTTTTTTTAACATGAAACTTTAACTCAATTGTATGTGGATTGTTATTAAAAATAAACCATTAGTTACCATAAACCATTAGTTATGGAATGACAAAATGAAAGAGGATTACCTGGGGGCATCTTGAAGGTGGCTCTAATCCTGCTTGAGTCCCCAGAACATCTTCATTCCAGGACAGCACCAATCCCAGTCTTTCGCTTCCACAAAGCCCAGAGAGCAAACGTTCTCTGTAGCAAACTGACGAGCGAAAGACTGCGATTGAGACATTCCACGACGGACACTGTACCAGCACTATTTCTTACAATTTACCAGTTACTACTGCAGTTATCACTACATGTTGATGAACAGGAAATAAAGAGTGACATGTTCACAGTAAATACGAACTTTTTAGGGGTTTATTAATATTTAAATCCCTAACATAATTTAAAAAAAAATTGTAGAGCAGATATTAAGTCCCCAACTATTTTCTCGACCCACACACGTTTCATCGACTGAAGAACCTACTGGAATATCATTTTTTCCGGTCGTATAACTATTTTAAAGCGCGATATTTCAATTTCAAAACGAGGAATATCATATGACCCTACTGTAAATTTGAGGTACTGCCTTGTTTGTGTCTTTCAACTGCAAAAAAATGCAGTGAAAGCTTAGGACATATTTTTTCGCCTTTGGGACATAATTCTGTTTCACACAGCAATTGTAGAAAGTGGTTCCAGATATTAGGGTCTGGAAATATTGACGTAAATGATGCACGGAATGTTCCGAAAAATCAGAAAAACTGGACGATAAAACATTGAAAGCAGCTTCTGGAAGAGAATCCTTGTCGTCTCTAGCATGCCATCTCTAAACGTCTACACAAGCCAGGGAAATGTCAAGATGAGAATCGTTGAGTCCACTATGCACTCACGGCTGAGAATGTTATTATATTATTGCCCTCCAGATTCAAGAAGAAGAACTTCCTGCATACGATTGTAACCTGTATCGAAAAGTCCTCTCTATATCATCTATCATAATCCAAAGAAGCCAAAATCGTGATTTAATCCTGGTGAGTCATCAATCAGGACCACGTAACCACAATATACACGCAAAGGGTTGTTGTGTGTATAGTGGAATCAGCTGGGGGTTCTGTATTATGAATCACTTGACCGAAAGCTCCTGCACATCTCTCGAGGAGGCCAAAAACTCCACAAAGACTGGAATTCGATCGTTGACTAAATGGAGGCGAAAACGTATAGAAAGTGAGGAGATTATCTCAAAAAATGAAGTATGAATCGCAAAATCTCCAAAATAAAATGAATTCCAGTATACTGGGCTAATATGCATGAAAAGCTGAATATGTATGACTATTAAAAACGTCCTGAAAGTCACCAGACTTCGCCTGATATGAGTTGCACTTCTAAATGTATATCTTAGAAAAAAAATTGACGGTAAAAAAATTAGCACCGGGCAAAATCCCCAAAATAAAATGCAAATAATCTGCATGAAAAGTTGAATATATATGTTGGATGTCTTCTTTTTTCATAAACAAACGTCAAATATAACAATAAAAGTTCGATAATTAAGATGGAGACCTAATAACAGAATAAATTGATGAGAAAATAGCAAAGAGAACATGCAGTTACAGTGTTGTGGAAATGCCTGAGAACTGCCTGGACTCGCGCACGACACGAAATCTTCTCTCCTAAGTTCTCCTAGGAAAAAGGTTTGGAATTAGATTAAAAACAAAATAGAAAGTTTTCACTTGCTATTGTGCACAAAACATATAACTTCAAATATCATACGAATTGTAACAGTCTTAAGATCAACTAATAGGTGTACCTATAATTAATCTCATTCATTTTTTTTTTTAAACATTACCATCAATTTACAATAACTTACGATTTTTTTGAAACCAACTTTAAAATTATTAATAAATTATTTGTTGTTAAAAAAAGTAACAAATTGACTTCGTTATAATTAATCCACACGGTTCGACAAAGAAGATGTGACAACAGCGCATTTGTATGTATGTATATACAGGGTGCCGCGCCAAAATCCGGACGAAATCAATTTGAATTTCTCGCCGTTCTATACCACTTGTACAGGTCGTGATTGGTGTCCAAATAACTTGACGCATGTACTAAACAGTCATAACCACGAAACAGTCGCAATACTGAAACCAAATGCAGAGTATAACCGAAGAGCCGCGATTATCGAAAGTGTTCGTGTTGGGCGACGCTTTCTGTGACAGTAATCATTCGGTTCTTCGGGTATCCGAGATCCACTGTGTATGATGTGAGAGAGAATTTTAGTAGTTTAGGTCGCATCGATATCGAGATCATTTAGCGACCATAAAATCAAATTATGAGTCTATTACTCATGGAAAAGATAAGAATTAGATATGTATATAATCTAACTATGTACAAAGTGTAAAAACATAAATATATAAGTATAAAATGTATAAAGTGTAAATGGAAAATGAGTCTTAGGTTACTATATCACAGATGGGTTGTATCACGAGTAGGAGAATCACAGATGATTATGTCACAATTGTTGTTATCACAGGAAATTGACTAGTTTGCTCACACTTTGCTACAATCATTTGAGTGAAAGCGAAACGCTTTTAATAGCTATATCTTGGTAAAATAATTTATTTCTTTTAGGTAAGCAAATGTGTTACACATGTTGGCAGAGCTAAGATTTTTGGTAAGCTCTTAACTTAAGCCGAAGAAGGATCTGAGAGGAGATAAGACCGTGCAGTCAGTCAGAATGCGTTTGATTGTTAGAGAATCATTGCAATATTCGCAGAGGGGAGGGCCTTCTCGTTTTAGCAGGAATTCATGAGAAAATCTGCAGTAGCCTATCATGAGTCTTATCCATTTAACTGTGGCTTTTCTATCCCGCAGTAGCTCTGGAGGGGATTAAGAGAATGAAGGTTTAAGGACTCTCAGTTTGTTTGGTCTCTCAGGATCATCCCAATATGACTGCATTGAGATTTGTGCAAAAGTTTTTGCAAAAGAGAGATGGTGTTTTGGGTGGAAGCTGCGCATGTATGGTCGTACGGTGCTCTATTGAGCGCTTTGCGAGCTGGTCAGCTTCCTCATTACCTTTGATGCCCTTATGACCCGGGGCACCAAACGAAAAGAATAGAAGAATCCTGAGAGATGATGTCTTCAACAAGATCTGTAATTTGTGCAATAACTGGATGAGAAAGGAAGCGATTTTGAATCATGACCAGAGCATTTTTGGAATCAAAAAATACAATCCAGAATTTTCAGGGTTTAATCTGATATATGAGAGACATTTTTCTATTGCCACTAATTCAGCAGTAAGTATACTGGTTGAAGTCGGCAGTTTGAATTCTGAAGAGGTTCTATTGTGTACAAAACCGCAGCCAACTCCTTGGTCCATCTCAGATCCGTCTGTAAAAATTGATTGGCATGGGGAATGAGTATCGAGTAAGGTGTTTATAATGGATTTATATATGGAGGAACTCGTGGATTCTTTATCATATTTTAATAGAGAGAAGTCTACCTGAATTGGATGAAGCAACCAAGGAAGAGAAGAAATAGGGACATGCAGTTGTATATTTGACTGAGTTTGTATATTTGAAAAAGGATTCTGGGGTCGTGGGCCAAGTTGTGAGTAGATGGAAAAGGCAGTATAGGGAGGGGGGGGGGGGGGGGTGTATGATGTGGTCGCGAAGTAGAACGAATCGGCGAAGTCCAACGAAGGTTTTGCAACACCGACAAGGAAAAGTGACCCGAAGGAGCGCGTTGTCGGGAAGCCTGACGCCATTGAACGGGCTCAGGAGCTGATTTCTGAGGATCCAGGACAGTCGATCCGACAATTGTCATCGACTGTCCATGTGAGTAAAAAAAATATGCATCGAATCGTCGAGGAGGACTTAATTAAAGTGAGACAGATGCTTTCCGAAGCTGCCAGGACAAAACAAGTTAAATGCTGCAACCTGATTTTGTGTTCCTTGAGAAACAATGCTGCCGGACGCCTCAGGTTTTCTTTACATCGCGAGGTTCGTGACTTTCTAAGTAACAGGAACCAGTTCGACAACCGAATGTACTCATACATACAACAGAAAATTTTCCATCCGTAAAACAGTACGCACAGACATATATAGCACAGGGGCAGTTAGAACCTAAAATTCCTCAAGCAGATTGTCGACCGGGCAGATCCTGCCCTGAACAGATCCTGAATCTAAACTTGATCCTAACACATCAAAAACTGCACAATAAAAATCTCGTCTGTACATTTGTGGATTTCAAAAAAGCATATGATTCTATTGACCGCGAATCTTTATTCCGAATCTTGAAAAACAAGGACTAGATCTGAAAACGCTGGCAATTATTAAAGCAACATTAACTAACACAAAGTCAAAAGTTAAATTCATGGGTGACATCAGAGCCCTTCGAAATTAAAACTGGAGTGAGACAAGGGGATGGACGCTCGCCACTTTTATCTAACTGTGTTCTAGAAAAAGTAATGGAGGAGTTGCGTGAAAAAAAGTCGGCCCTGAATATTGACCAGCCCATTAAACTGGGGAGAACCAACATCAAAATTGATTGTCTGGCGTTTGCTAATGATCTAGCAATTTTGGCTCAAGATGTATTAGCGGCACGGAAACAGATTGAAATCCTATAAGAAACAGCAGAAAAGGTCGGACTCCAAATTTGTTTTGAAAAGACACAATACACAGACTAAGAACACCGTTTCTAAAAACAAAATATGGTAACAACAGACGAGTCTCTCAATTCAAATATTTGGATGAAGTAATCATGGAAAATGGGTTGGAAAAAGTGGCCAATAAGGGTAGATGTCAAAAAATGGAAACGGCATTGAGACTTACACAAAATATTTACAACAAAAAATGCCTATCTAAAAACACAAAACTGAGACATTACAACACAGTTAAGCCAAAATGTCTATATGGGGCAGAAACGCTCATTTGCATAAAAAGAGAGACATCGAGGACATTGAAAAGAAGGAAAGAAAAATCATAAGAAAAATCTTAGGCCCCAAACAAATAAATAGCACAACATACCGACTTCGAGAAAACCAAGAAATCAAACAATACACAGATATACATAGCAAGGGAACGGAAAGTTTGTTGATGTCAACAACAACAAAGATTGTCAACAACGATAGAGATTATACTGTATTAACTTTTTAACAAAAAATTGTTCGGTATCAAAAAAACGACTTATAGGTACACCTAACAAACCGTTAAAACCACATGATTTTAAATGTTTGGACGGATAACTGAAAGTATGTAGAGACTTACCGTAAATCCCATGTCCTCTTGCTGGAATCTCTTCTGTCCCTCCATAATACTCGTGCCGGAAAAAATCAGTGTGATCGCACTGATCCAGACACATCGAGTGTCTCCACCCCTCTGGCAAAGCGAACGAAACCTTTAGGGTGTTACTGGAATACGTCAAAGAGCTCGACGATGCCCTGAAGGATCCGAGGAAAAGGACAAGTCACTCGCGCCCCACACCATCACTCAACTCATCTGTGAACTCTGATTTAAAGAGCACTCACGCAGCGAACTCGACCTGAAAGAAAGACAAACAAGAATCATGAGTGATGCAGATGCTTAAAGCAGATGATATGAATATAACTTGCATTGTTTATTTTATTTCAAATACTTTGCTATGCTCGCCCTCCATCTGCAGGTTTCTTCTTGCTTTATCGTGGCAAAAGATCTAAAAAAAAATCATGAATGACTCTACCGCGCCGTGGGTTATTCGTGTCTCCCCCAATGTACTTCCGCCTTCCGGGTAAATGTGAAACCGGGATTATCTGGTTACCACGCACGGACGTCGCTCAAAACTACCATCCATGACTAAAGACAAATTAAGTGAAATTGAAAGAGATATAAAAATATGAAAATGAATCACTGTCGAAAGTCCGAACGACTTAAGACAGCACTAGAGTAAAAACGTAAGAAAAAATGGATCTGCAACAAACCCCCAACCCTGTACCGGTGCAACCACCGCAAACCCGTATGCCAAATACCGACGTACACACGACACCATTCCCACCGGCCCGAAGGCAAGTGGTCTTGGAGAAGCCCAGGCGTCGGGGCAGACAGTAAGCGACATCAGGGTACCCTCGCCTGCTACGATTGTAGCCGATGGCAGCTGCACGCCTAAACATGGACCAAGTCTCCTCCAGGATTGACCGCGACCGATTCTCGATTGGATTTCAAATGTTGACTAATTTCGCGCCTGAAAAATAAAGAAAAACACACAATAACATTTGGCATTGTGATAGTTCATTTTTAAACCGAATAAAACAATTTTTTAGTTTGTTATCTATCACTTTTATTTTAATTTTTAAGTTTGTACGACTATAGTTTGGTAAAACAATGTTACGTTCTCAAGCACAACTTTAAAACATATTTTTTCCAAACGTTCTCGCCAAAACATTCAATAAAAACACTCGGTGGATCAAACAAAAAACCTTAGCAAACTATCTACATAAAAAAACGGTCATCTAGCATCCTTTGACGTTAGCAAAATATTCCCGAATATTCCGAATAAGGATTGCCTACAATTAGATAATTTACTCATAAAAAATAACATCAATCCAATTATTAAGCTCGATATTTTAGAACTCATTAAATTGTACATTAATGAAACTTACTTTCAATTTAATAGTGTTTTTTACAAACAAAAGGATGGTCTAGCAATGGGTTCCCTACAAAGCCCTTTATTATTCAAACTGTTTATATCAAACTTGAAAAATATTTTTTTTAAACGGATAAAGCAAAAAAAATATATCTTTTTGAATTAGATATGTAAACGACACTTTGGTTTATTATACTGGAAACGACAGACAAATAGAAGAAACATTAAAGCATTTAAATATAATCCACCCAAAAATAAAATTTACACTTGAAAAAGAACAAAATCAAACCATAAATTCTCTGGACCGTTCAATATCCAAACAAAATAATAAACTTGAATTTAATATCTATAGAAAACCCACATACTCAGAAATAACAATTACAAAACAATCAATCCACCCCATTACACGTACATATGCAGCATTATCCGAAAATAATCGAATAAAAGAACTGAAAAAATAAAGGAATTGCCCAAAATAACGGCTTCAATGAAAAAGAAATCAAGTATACCCAAAACCAAAACAAACAAATGATAAAAAATACTGTAAGATAACATATTTAGGTCCAATATTAGAACAAATAGCTCGCTCGTTCAAGGAAACATAATTTGCAAATAGTGTTTAAAACCCCCAGTCAACCAGTAAGTTAATTTTTAATGCCAAAGAAAGAACATCACATAATAAAAAATCTGGAGTTTGTATGTCAAGTTGCAACGACTGCAGTAGCTGTTATGTGGAACAAACGGGCGGAAAGTTTTAGAGTTTCATACCAAATGTTCCGATAGAAGAATATAAAAATATATTATACAACAGGAAAGAAATCAGTAGAAGAAACAATGGAGCAAATCCAGTATGGATTTGAAAGATGAAAAAGTACACTAGACCTTATATTCGTAATCAGACAATTCGATAAGATGCCAAGTAACAAATATAGAGAAAGGCATGTGTTTTATAAACCTAAATAATGTGTTTCGCAGGATAAAAAAGAAACAAATTTGGAAAGAATGGGAAAAAAACAATAATGGAGAAAAGAACGACAGAAATAATAAACTATATGTTTATATATCTATATGTTGTTTGTTTATTATGTTATGTTACATGTTTATACAATCTTTATAGATAATGTAATAAGAATAAACGATGAAGAATCAAAAGAATATATAACGAAAATAGGAGTTAAACAAAAATGTGTTTTGAGTTCTCTTTTATTTTATAGTACTAGACGATTCAATAAAAAAGAGTTGAAGATCTTAATGCTGGGATATTGGAAAATTGAAGAAATTCAGTAGGAAGAATCAATGTTCGCAGCCAACAGAAAGAAACTTACAACATAATATAGAAGTATTACACAGAACTTTAGAAAAAATAAAAATTAATATAAATAAAACATTAACCATGATTATTTCAAGAAAACAGAAATATATCAAAATTGAGAGACAAAAAATACAACAGGTTAAAATGTATAGATATTTAGGGACGATAATGAAAAGTAATGGTAAACTAGAAAAATAAAGAGATCGGAGAATTGAAAAAAACAGTAAAAAATAATCAATCGAATGAAGACAATATTAAACAAGAAAGAATTACCAAAAAAATATAAAAACAGCGACAAATAAAACTAGTAACACAAACGATATTATACAATGTATGAAACGAAAACAATCGAAAAATAAATTGGTACGATATTAAGCAGAGAACACAGGATATGAAAGAATGGAGAAAGAAATATATATCAGTTTAAATAAAAAGCTTTAAACCAGAAAGTGAATAGGCATAGGATCTTTAATAGGAACTTTGATCTAGTTTGAAATAAAATATATTTAAAAAAAAATAACCCGACAAATTGATATTTTCTTATTTCAAAAAGTAAATAAAAAAGACAGAAACCGGCTAAATTCAAAATGTAGTACATAAAATAAGTTGTAATACAATAATAAATATAAATAACGACCGAAATTATTTGTAAACAATCTATCAAAATAAAAACATAACCAAACTTTCTGTTTTGACACTGACACTAAAATCAACATCAACTACGTCTCGCTCACCGGTGCTCGCGCAACCTCTAAATTATTGACTCTGGACGGCCATATTAAATCGGCGAATAATTCGGAAAACAGAAAGTTTGATATAAACACCAAAATTCTCGAAATTTAATGGAAAAACTTACTCGGTTTGGGGACAAAGCAATACACTATTCAACGAAGATGAGAAATAATCACTTCACTTCACTAATTTTAGATAAGAATCGGAAAGAGTCGCGAGCGAAACGATACAATCATTCCACAACGACTTTCAACTTGCAACTGAGCCCTAAAAGCGTGCGCAAAAAGACCTTTGCCGAATTCCCTAACAGAATGGACCAATCAGAAAGGAGATTTTTGCCTACGTCACAGGTGTCCTTGCAATGGCTACGCCATTTTATTGATGTTTAATGTGGAAATATTTAAAATTTTGATTTTTTTTTTAATTAAACATCCTAATGCAAACCCCTTGAGTTATATTTAAAAAAAATATGTTCAATATATGAAAATATATTGAACATGTATTTATTAGTTTATAAAATAAATAAATAAACATGCACTAATAAAACGAATTAATAGGTGTTTTTTTTATATTGGAGGGTAAATATTTGAAAAAAAATGTATATTAGGACATATTTTACAAATAGAAAAAAAAATATTATCTTATTTGTAATATACAAGCCTAAAAATTCAAAAAATGTGATGCACCATAAGCAAACGTCAAATCAACATTTATACCCTCAAAAAAAGGTATTAATTTTACTGAAAAGTAGGGTTTGAATATGAAAATATACAGGCTGTAAGATCTATTTTATTAAAACAACAGACATAATACCTAAATTTAATATACAGGATTTAAAAATGATCAAAAGTAATGTATAACTTAAGCAAACATCAACCCCATACCTTCAAAAAAGGTATTAATTTTACACAAAGTCACAGCCTAAATAGAAAAAAATACAGATTGTAGGGTATATTTTATTAAAACATTACATATAATACCTAAATTTAATATACAGGGCTTAAAAAATAATAAAACTTGTTGTACCTTAAACAAACGTCAACCCAACATTTATGTCTTCAATATATGTATTAATTTTTCTCAAAATCATAGCCTGAATAGAAAAAAATACTGAATGTGGGGTATATTTTGTTAAAACATTACATATAGTACCTAAATTTAAAATAAAGGGCTTAAAAAATGATAAAACCTGATGTACCTTAAACAAACGTTAACCCAATATTTAGGTCTTCAAAAAATGTGTTACTTTTACATAAAATCAAAGTCTGAATAGGAAAAAATACAAAATGTAGGGTCTATTTTATTAAAACACTAGATATAATACCTAGCTTTTAACATACAGGGCTAAAAATCCAAAATAAATGATGGACCTTAAACAAACGTCAAACCAACATTTATGCCCTCAAAAACAGATATTCAGTTTACTGAAAAGTAGGGTTTGAATATGAAAATATACAGGCTGTAAGATCTATTTTATTAAAACAACAGACATAATACCTAAATTTAATATACAGGGTTTAAAAAATGATAAATATGATGTATACCTTAAGCAAACATCACCCCAATATTTATGTCTTCAAAATAGGTATTAATTTTATACAAAGTCATAGCCTGAATAGAAAAAAATACAGATTGTAGGATATATTTTATTAAAACATTACATATAATACCTAAATTTAATATACAGGGCTTAAAAAGTAATAAAACGTGATGTACCTTAAACAAACGTCAACCCAACATTTAAGTCTTCAAGAAATGTATTAATTTTACTTAAAATCATAGCCTGAATAGAAAAAAATACAGAATGTGGGGTATATTTTATTAAAACATCACATATAGTACCTAAATTTAATATACAGGGCTTAAAAACTGATAAAAGTGATGTACTTTAAACAAACGTCAACCCAACATTTATGTCTTCAAGAAATGTATTAATTTTACTCAAAATCATAGCCTGAATAGGAAAAAATACAGAATGTAGGGTATAGTTTGTTAAAACATCACATATAATGCCTACATTTAATATTCAGGGCTTAAAAAATTGTAAAATGTGATGTACCTTAAACAAACTTTAACCCAATATTTAGATCTTCAAAAAATGTGTTACTTTTACTCAAAATCGAAGTCTGAATAGGAAAACATACAAAATGTAGGGTCTATTTTATTAAAACACTAGATATAATACCTAACTTTTAACATACAGGGCTAAAAATCCAAAATATATGATGGTCCCTAAGCAAACGTCAAACCAACATTTATGTCTTTAAAAAAGGTGTTAACTATGCATAAAGTCATAGTCTGAATAGAAAGAATCTATTGTAGCAAATAACTTCACTCACTTTATGGATGTGTTCATTGTTCTTAAGTTCAAACTGCTATTGACTGTCCTGAAAGTGGATCGTCGTCAGTACTCTCTCAGCGGGCATGAAATCTTATAAACTACCTTCTATAGATCATTGTCTTGCTACCATAAACAGTTTAAATCATTTCAGAAGCTTCTATTGCACTAACACCCTTCTTAATGTAAGCAAGTTGATGTACAGCCTATACAACAAACCTAGTGCCATGTTTTATGAATAAATAAAATATTCAACCAGTCATGGAATCATTTTGAGAAAATGTGTACATCAAAGCTATTCTGCACTATCAACATAAGAACAGGTAAAAACCAGGAACAGGCAACAGGCAAAAAAACCTTGTTCTGAATGTACATACATGCACTATTTGTATCTTTATAAAACATATTTGCTGACAAACAGTTCTAAATTACAACAAATTCATTTATAATCAATTTTTAACCTGTATATACAAAATCCATAGGTGTTCTTTTCATTTTAAATATAGTTTGTAGCTAAAAATTAAAAGAAACAATCAACAAACCAAAAATTTAAATTATTAAATAACAATTACTTAAAAAGGTTCAATTAAATTATCACACTGATTCTTAGATAAAGCTAAGTACTTTGACAATTGGAACTTCAATATTAGTGAACTGAATAACCCTTTAACAAATAGCAATACCTACAAGAAAGTTAAAATATTAAAAAAACTATTAAGATACATATTAACACACTATAACTAATCCAGTTCAATTTATACATGTCTGCTTTCACAACAATGAAATCAATGAATAAATAAAATCCAGGTGCCAAAAATGTTTATAACAAATGGCAGACAATTTCCAAATCCATTGCTTGGTAAAATGTTCATCATGGTAATAAGTTCAATCATGGTAAAATGTTCCTTCATTTCCTTCAGAACAGAACTGACAATTCTGTACACAATCATTGCCTGGAAACTGAATGTTAATGCTTATAGTTTAAAAGCATATTCAAGAAACTATTTTACCCTCCACAATGTCTAGTTAAATAATAACGAATTCAATCGCATTCAAATTACAACCATTCGTGAACGTCTACCTGAAAATATAAATAATTTGTTACTAGAAGATTCAACTTAAAAATAAACCATTTAGTATACCAAGATGTAACTAACTGGACAGAATTTACTAACTATATTAAAACCCTATTCATAATCAATTAGAATACAACAAAAACCTTATAGTTACCTTTAATATTCTTTAATTAAAAATCCTCTTGAATATTAGGTATTTCTAAATATGAAGTAATTCACTGTCCTGCACTCGGTCCTATATCGTTCATTAAAAAAATAACGGGATCCCTATTGCGGAAAAATCAAAAGTTTAATTCGCAAGAGAGTTTATTTTAAACGCTTTCTGTCCATCTGCAAAGGAAAAACCAGAAAAAAATCAAAAATAATCCAAATACCTATTTCTCTTTATAATTTAAACGTCCCTGTCGAATTAGAATTGACGGATATTGAGGTGGTACATATAGTCTACAATTGAATAGCGCCTACTATCAAGAATGCCGACTGATACGAGTAATATTTGTTTTTTCAGAAAAAAATTATTATTTAATTATTAGATAATATATTTTGTGCAATTTCTAATTAAATGTATTGTTTTTTGTAGTAATTTTTGCATATTCGAGATAAATTATTTACATTATATGTATGTATGTATGTTAGCTTGCCTATTTAATAAATTATATTTATTTACAAGAGAGTGTTTACTAACTGTATCCTGAAACTTAGGACTATTGTACAGGGTCTTAAAGAACGGGAAACATTTGTAGATGCTTGATTAATCTCACATATGATTGTTTAAGGCATTTAAATTGAATCAGATATTTCATAGAGAAATCACACCGAACTGTATTAAAAGAAAATCTTATTATATATTAAAATGGTACATTGAATTTTAGACATGGTAATGGAATAATGATTTTAAATTGTGCGGAATGAGTAAATTGCCGTTCAAGGTTCGATGGTCTTAATTAACTAGCAGTAATTTCCTATCAAATATCAATTTGGCTTCGTGCAATCTACTACGCCATATCTCCAATTTAAATGTAGATTTTAGAACCAATATTCGCGAAATACTTAAACTAATTTATCCATATCGACGATAATTTCCCGCCTAAATGAAAGTGGACCGCATTATATAGTCTTTCATCATTTCCAGGGAACCATTTGGGAAATAATGGGAACTGGGAAATAATTATTGGCGAGTAAAATTATTTATTTTTTACGTTATATTAGTAATGATTATTATATAATTAATATCTAAAAGAATATTAAGAAAACTGAATGACGCACAACCAAGAGAGCAAGCAGGATTCAGTACAATGGAACACATCCAGGTTGAACAGCAGGCCATAGAAAAGCACACCAAATATTCCATGCCACTGTGTTTGGCTTTTATCGAGTAGAAATCTCAAAGCAGGCCATAATGGATGTATTGTTTAGCCAGGGGGTAGGTAAAGCATATGCAAACCTATTGGAATCGATATATGATGAAATCTCAGCAACAATTCACCTTGACGATCTTGAAGGCGGAAGGGCGCAATGGAAAGATGTATGCGTGGCATTACAAGACGAGACAGAAAACCCTGCACATGGATCAGGGAACAAACGAAAGGGTGTGATATGGCGACGGGACGTCAGATGGACCAAGGCAATCATGGAGTGGATACCGCTTGATCGCAAACGTCCACGAAGAACACCAAAGCAGGATGGACTAATGACATTGTTAAGTATATAGGACCCGAGTGGCAGAGGGAAGCCCAGGACCGTGAAAGTTGGAAGCATACTGAAGAGGCCTTCATTCTGCAGTGGATCGACACGGGTTGATAGATAGAGAGATACCTGGTGGCAGGGTGGACTTCGAAAAAGAAAGACAAAAAGGAATTGAGAAGAATTGTGAACAAGAACAAGACACAGCACACTGTAGAGGCAACGAGACGTAGATGTGAGGTGATTTACCTCTGTGTCCTTGCTTCTGTAGGAAACTAAGAGAAAACGTATACAATTCATCGATATATGAGTGTGTGAACTTTCATGACTGTCGGCGGAAAATCGCTATGGGACAACACGTCAACATTTTTCTCTACATGAAACCCAGAGATACCCTTTAAAACGTTAGAGTAAGTACTCTCTAGAAAACCGCTATAGAGCAACGCGCCAATATTTACTTGTTATCGTTATAGTAAAAATGAATATAAGCCACCCTTTGTAAACATCAATTTATCTCCTTTTATGGGGCAACAAAATTATTGCACTTTCTAGAACATATTTTTATCAGTTTCTCCATTCCCAGGCATTTAATCAAGAACCAAACCGGGTCTCGTGTTAATAAATCATCCAGACAAAAAGTTTCTCTCATTCTGGAGACTTGTTTGGCATCGTCAACCCCGAAAAACACCCTCGATAATCTATACAACTACTCCCGTCTGGATGCCGGTAAATTTTTCGACGTTACAGGAAGACTTACGACGACGCGACCAGTTCAGGAAAACGGAAGCCTATCAGATTAAGTTACGAGGGCGGAAGAAAAGGATTAGAAAATGAAACCAGAAATATTAGACTGGATTAGTTGCAGTTGATTAGGTGAAGTAATATTATTTTACACACATACATTTACATATTTACATATATAGACTTCAAATATATATGCGGCTGTTTATTCCTGCCAAATGGGAGCCACCATTATAGGTTTTTCTAACCTCTTACAGTTGCCTCTACATTGTGCTGTAGAGCATGCTTCCAGCATACTTCCAACTCGCGCGGTTCCGAGTTCTTCTTTGCCATTCGGGTCCAATATACTTGATGATGTTATACGTCCATCGTGTCTTAGGTCTTCTTCGCAGACCTTTATGATCAAGCGGTATCCATCCCAGAATTGCTTTGGTCCACCTGTCATCACATCGCTTCACTCTATAGCCTGCCTACCTCCATTTCAATTTTTTTATCCTTTCAGTTATATCACTTACTCTCGTTTATCCTCTGATCCAAGTGCTGGTATTTCTGTCTCGCTTTGTAGTTTTTGAAGTATGAAAAAATCATCGACAACGTGTTTGAAACGGCTACTGCAAGAACATCAGCAGAAAAAAGTTTCAAACGGTCAAAAATCTCCAATGGGAAAACGTATTCGAGAGGAAAAACTTCGGTGCAATATGCAACTAGTGTAAAAAATACTTGAAGAAATCAATGGAATAAACAAAAGCTAAACATAAGCTGATAAATAAAAGGACACAAATGTTTGCCTTAATGCGTGAGGATGGTGTAGGGAGCGTACGGAGATATTAGAGGTTATCAGAAGATTTTATTCAAAGTAATATCAAAATCAGAACCAGTCACAACATTGCCCACGGAAAAGCAAATGGCAGATCAAAAATCAAAGATAAAAAAATTCTCAGTCTATGGAAAAATGCTGAAGTGATTCTTCTTCGTAAGAAAGAAGCACTGGAAGATTTAAAAACTACCGCCAAATAAGCCTCCTATCAGTAATGTACAAAGTTTTCATGAAGATAATATCTAAAAGAATATTAAGAATACTCAATGACGCACGAGCAAGAAAGCAAGCAGGATTCAGAAGTTGATTCAGTACAATGGATCATATCCAGGTTATCCAACAGGCCATAGAAAGGCACAATGTATACACCATGCCACTGTGTTTGGCTTTTATTGACTATGAAAAGGCATTTGATTCAATATCAACTCAAGCCATAATGGATGTGTTGCTTAACCAGGGAATAGACAGAGCCTATGTGAACCTACGAGGATCCATGTGTGAGGAATGTACAGCTACAGTGCTTATGGATGACCTTGAAGTTAATATCAACGTAGAACGGGGTGTACGACATGGTGACTCAATATCGCCGTTCTTTTCTCAGCCTGCCTTGAAGAGGTATTCCGTAATCTGGATTGGGAACAGGAGTGAATATATCTTGGGAAAAGGATCTTGGTCGTGGGCGGTATGTTAAATGTGGCTGGTAGATATTTGGCAGGCAAAATATAGTGCTTAAACTCCCACTTTGTCTGAAGAGAATGGTTCTTAATCAGTGCGTGCTGACTGTTTTGGCATACAAGAGTGAAACATGGACACTCACATCACAATCAGTTCAAAAGCTTCGAGTAGCACAGAGGGGTATGGACAGGCGGTTGCTTGGCATTACAAAGCGGGACAGAAAGACCTGCATATGGATCAGAGAACAAACTACGGTATGTGATATCATTGAAAGGGTGAAGGGATTGAAATGGAAGTGGGCAGGCCATATGACGACAGATGAACCAAAGCAATCCTGGAATGGATACCACTTGATCATAAACGCACCCGAAAAAAACAGAAAACACGATTGCCGGATGACATCATCAAGTATATTAGACCCGAATGTCAGAGGAAAGTTCAGGACTGCGCCAGTTGGAAGCATGCTGGGGAGGCCTTCATGTGGATTGGATTGACAATGGCTGAATGATAATATTTGATATATGATATATTATGCATATACTGTGTTGTGCTCTGGGTTGGGCTTGGACACTTTGAGCACATGGACATTGCTAGAACAATAAGAAGAATAGCATAAAAATAGCCGAAAATAGAAAGGGGGAGGGAAGACCAAAGAAAAGCTTAATGGAGGCAGATATGGAGGATATAAGAGAGAAAGGGGTAGAAAAATTGAAAGAACTTGCAAGAGATAGAGAGAAAATATCTACAGGGCTTTTTGATATTTTCGTTATTTCCCTTTTAAGTTCACTATTTTCCTTTTTGTAACCTTCATCAGTCGGGTTCGTGTTGATGTCTGAGAGCAACTAAAAAGATCCAACAGAACGTAAAATTGTTTTATGTCAACTTGTGTAGAAATGCGAGGCAACTGGTGCCACCCAGCGCCATCCAACGATAAAACCTCGCTATATAATTATTCTTATGATTAAAACCGGACCGTATGGACTTAGTTTATAGTTTCACATTTCTTACACGTGCTTGTTTAGGGCGATGAAGATTTGCCATACCGATTCAGTAATATGCCAATATCGGTTCATTTCCTCTGGAGAGTTAAAGGTTTATTAAAATTATCATTGAACAATCCAGAAGATCAACAATAACAGCTGGAAACAGTCGGGATACTCAAAGTTACAGTCAAGAGTACAACAGTCACTTACAGCACTATATTGATTCACAAAAGTCTATATTTTCAACGAAAAGTTGGTATCTGGTACTTTAACAGGTCCTGGACGGGTCACGGAATGTTTCACATAGTCTGATTGCTGCGGGTGTTTGCCACAGGATGGCGTGAGTTGTACTATATTACAGCCTACTGCCCACATGGCTGATGCATATGGTCGTACTGTTTCATTCCTTCAACAGCTTTCCAAACATTCAGCTCGTGCCTGACTGATGACGTCTTAAAGCCAGAAACCTGTCTCGGGAAACACTTGCTGGCGTTTTGGTGGTTACTAAAGGAATGGAAAATTTCTGCGTGGAGCACGGATGAGTTTTCCTTGTTTTAAAATGTATTTTTAGTTCAATTCGGTGAAAATTATTTAAAAAATCTTAACGCTTGTGAAAGGCAAAACATTTGATAATTGCTACTGAAAGAATTACCCACATAAAAACACAATTTTCAGGACTTCTTAACCCAACCTCGTGCATCGATGGACAAAAAAGCCAATTCGAAGTTAAAACCAATAAATAAAATGAAGAAAAACGTCTTCATATTGTGCGCCCAAGGGACCCGTGCTGCCCTCTGGAATTTGATTCGTTTCCTTGCAAATTTACGATCGAAAGAAAAAAAGGCTTTTGTTCAGTCTGCGATATATGTAAATAGAGAAAAAGGGAATCTATTCCCTAATTTATTATGTCTACAAATTAGTTTTATTTGTGTCTATTTTGTATGATAAAGTCCTAATATTAATTTATAATATTCTCCTGATTTTTCTGTGTCATTTTTTTTTCAATTTCACTAATAATGTCAGAGGTGATGGTGATTGGGCACAATAAATAACACGAATATAAATATCACGCTCTAGAGAAAAAAGCTTTTTCTTAGCAGGGGACTTCAACACTGTAAAGTTTCAGCAGCGCTATACAAACAGTGCTTTGTAATGATGAACCTCCTACCTTAACTGTAAAAAGTGTCAAAAAAACCCACAGAATCCGGTATCTAGTGTGTTCTGATCCGCGGTTGTCGGCCAGAACGATTCGGGAAGGGTTGAATTTGACTCGCACAACATTTCATAAAATTTTCTGGGAAATCTGGGAAAAAAGTGACTCCGAAATATCTTTCGCAGAGTCGAACTTGGGAAACATGTCTCGAGTCCCTCATTTTCTGGAACGTGTCATTATTAGTGAAGACAGGCAGGCAAGAAATGGCACACTTCAACATCACCACGGCCAAAAAGAGCCAGAATGAACAAATCAAAGACCAAAAGCAAGTCAAAGGTAAATCAGCATTTTTACTCAAGGGTTCTTGAAAGACTTCGAAAATGAGTCATTCGTATGAGACCGAATACCAAGAATACCTGAATGCTGCATCTGCAAAACCATCACCTGTGGCTTCGCGGCCCCCTTATTTAGCAGACTTCAGTCCCGGTGACTTTTTCCTTTTTCAAAAATTAGAAATTCACCTTTCAACATTTTGGGACATTGGAGGACAATGTAACCGACAATCTGAAGGCGATTCCAGTCTCCAATTTCCAACACTGCTATGAAGAGAGAATTAATCGTCTCCAGAGCTCTGTGGCTTCCCAAAACTACTACTTTGAAGGAGACAATGTTGAATTGTCATTTTAATTGAATAACAAAATTATAAACAAATCAGTTTCATTACTACATTGACACACAGTGTATTAAGTGTTTTTTTTTAATTTCTAATATATTATTATTTTATATTTGATTCTGTATAATTACTATACCCATCAATTTACAACATAATCATTCCAAAACAGCGACTGAACAACGCCAAGTCCATCAATCAGTATTTTTCCTCCAGTCACTGACCAGTTTGTCCCGCCCCGATTAGATCGTATCCCATTCTAATTGTTCCCACTGCCCTTTACGCTATCGCGCCTCGCCACCAGACTGTGATCAATGGGTCCCCTAATGCGTTTGACGTATCGGACAGCTCTATTA
The DNA here is from genome assembly GCA_031761425.1 of Cosmopolites sordidus. Lineage (NCBI taxonomy): Eukaryota > Metazoa > Arthropoda > Insecta > Coleoptera > Curculionidae > Cosmopolites > Cosmopolites sordidus. Next base: position 276,723 of record JARFXV010000826.1, read on the forward strand.
TGCCAGCTATTGGGGCGGCATCGTCGTTTAGCGTGTCAAACTTCGATATTAGAAGCACTCAAGACGGTTTTTGGTATTGGGAACTGTGGGAGGCAATAACGATGGACCTGGCGGTAAGTGTTCTGACTTGGCGAAGGCGGGGGACGTTTGGTTGCTATTTTAAATTGAGTTTGTACCATTTGACAGGTGATATTGATAGAATTATGATAGAGAAATAATGTATAATATAATACAGGTAAAATGTACTGATAGATGATAAATTTGATAACACAGGGGGCCTGATTTTTGTAACATTGATGACAATGCCCTTTTTGCGTTTCATTTAGACCGTTATTAAAACACCTTTTCACAAAAATGGCCTAGCACGTCCCATTTCCAAGTACCTGCTTCTCCTTTTTGTAATGGGGTTTGGAAATTATTTATACATCATTTTGGACTGGATAATGTAAGAATTTTCACAAGACCGTATTTCCATAGTATTCTACGAACCTTTAAGGGTAGTTTTACTGTTTTCTATAGTTTATAAACTTTATCTAGTCCTGTTCATTTAATAAATTATAGAATAAAAAAATAAAAAACGCGCTTTAATGGTAAACCGAACTAAAAAGTAAAAAATAACTTTTAGTATAAGAATAAAGTATTGAACGAGAAAATTAATGTGTCATTGTGAAAAAAGCGTGAGATGTTCCATGTCTTTGTGTTTTTATGTTTTTTAATTTTTTCAAAGTATAATTTATTTTTAATTTTTTACTTCCTTTTTTAAACTATTATTTATTTTTCGTCACTACCCACCCGTGGCGAAAGTGGGTGATATATGCGCCTACTACCTTTGTTGGGCGTTGTAACCATGCCTCAGGCTCCCTCTCCGAAAGCAAATCCTGACGATCCTGTTCAGAATAACGGGATGATCTTATTAAATTATCGTATGGTCATCGGTCCTTGATAAGTATGCAAAGTTTCAATTCAATCTGACATTTTGAAGTGGATGAAAAGGACGTTCAAAGATTCCGTTACATAGATAGATACAGGTGAAGCTAATACAAGCGTGTTAAAAAGTCCAAGATTCTCTCAATAATTGTCCAAACATATGTTTTCTACTATGTTTGTTAAGATAAGAAATTTAAATTTCTCGAAAATGTTTATGTAGATTGTAGAGGGCTCTGTCTGCGACACGTATCAACGTTTGAAAGGGCACAACTTTTTTGCGCGTGTGTGTTTAGTACGTACGTTTAGTTAGTGTTTAGTAAAAATGTGTACCTTGTAAATGTCGTTCCGAGTTACCGTTTTCTAGAAATTGCGCTTTTGAAATGTAACACTTTTCTTACACTAGGTAGGCGATGATTAAAACAAATTTCCAGACACTCTGGAAATTTAGTTAATATCAAACTTTTGCATTGATTGTCAATATTTAATATTGCGAGTATTTAAATAGTTAAAATAGTTTTAAATATTAATAATAATAATTTTAATACAGTATAGTAAAGTGTTTGGGTTAGAGGCGCATCGGCAACTAGGCTATTTAGCGACTGGATCTACAGCTTAACGTGGGTTCCGAACCACGGTCATCAGCTTCCGACAAACCCAGGCCAGCACCCCCCTCGGGCTATAAACCTTTGGTTATGTGCCTACCCATAAGTCTATCAGGAAACCTACCGACTGGCGAGTGACCAACGTAGAACACTTCTCAGAAGGCATCCGGCCTTACCCAGCCTTTAACTGGCGTGACTGAGGGGTAATTCGTAGTCGGATTTTACACTCGTGCCTAGAAACAATCACAAACATTTAGGAAAGATAAACGGACAGAAGAAAGAAAAATAACCATCCGAGCGCTGGAATCGAACCAGCTACCGCTCCAGCGCGGATTCGGCAAAGCAGACGCTCTTACCGCCGCACCAACGCGACCGGCAATTTTAATACAGTATAGTAAAATAGTTTTTGAAAGATTTTCACAAAATACCCAGACATAAATTGATATCTAATGAAAAGATGGGAGATACGATAGGCATATATGCGCAGGAAAATTTTAATGGATGCCGGGCTCATTGAAGATCTTTGGAAACGTATCCACGACGAGGACAGCCGGATTTTAAGATCTTTAAAATTATTTACGACAGACTGACCGATTCTCACCGTCCGAAAGAACAACATACGAAAATTACTATTAATTTTTTCCCAGGACCATTTACTTAGATTGAAACATGGTAACTGTATCCTCTTTCCCTTTCAACGCTTTTTACCCATACCAGGATATGTTTTCTCACCTCAACATCAAAGAAATTTAAATCTAAAAGCCAGTATCAAGTTCTGTACGGCTTTCGAAAAAAAATCTTTTTTTTCTCGATGGAAAAAACAGAGAGGGGGAAAACAGAGAAGCCTATCGATGATGATACCGAATCGAACGATAATAAATTTATGTGAAGCAGCTTTTGGATCGGATGGCCATTTCTGGAAAGCTATATTCCATTATTCGGTCGGACACTGTACTAGGGCTCGTCATTAATTATAAAAGGTCAACGTAGGGAAAGTGGTCAATTACTTATACCTCGATGGAATGAAATTAATGTTGGGCTTGTAGTACATACGGGGGAATAAAATAAGTGCAACGTTCAGTATATAAAAAGTGTCTCAGAATGATGTTTTTCGTTTTTGATAGTTAAAAAATATAACATCAGAGTTAATTCAGACTTGTTTGCTGTTAAATTACAGAGTAGTTTTTGAATTTTTATTTATGAAAAACAACCATCCATAAATGCGCACCATACGCTTATTCGCACTTATTTAACCTGAACCTGAAATTTTCAATCACTCAAAAAATCAATTCATCACTTTTTCAAAACATTTAAGTTGGATTGTAATGGGTTGAAAACCTTACTTTTTAAGTAGTCCACAAGACAAGACAAGGACAAGACAAGTTCACCAAGAATGCAGTAATGTACGTTTTATAGAATCTTGAAACAGAGGTCCTTTTAAAGTCGATTCCAATCCAGTCTCAGCGTCATCTGATTTTCCTTGCGTTCATTGGCAGGCATTTTGCATGAATTAGGTCTCTACCTCATCATCAAAAAATAAAATTGTCTTCATTTCAAAAGGTAATCGTTTTTTGTTTTTTTAGACATTTCAATGAAAAGACCGAACTAACTTCTGAAACACCCCAATATTTGAAACAAATAATATATATTTTGTGTTCTTGGCATCGATACCGGAATATAACAATCGCGCTCCATTTTAACCATTCGTCTTATGCTTCTTTCCTCGCGACTATATATCACATCCAGAACGTAAAAGATAATACCAAATAACATGATAGATTATATTTTCATGGAAAACGTATCATGTTCTGATAGATATCCAGCTAATTTTCAAACAAATCCTTGGAAAAAAGCTTTTCGCCGAGTATTTTTAACGAGAAGCCAAACCGATAGTTTCAACTTTTACCAATATGACAACGAATATTTTCCGATGGTTTTATTTTGATATCGCTCGAAAACTTCTGAATTAGTCTCCAATAAAATAGGTTACTTTTAAAAATGAACTATTCGGAAAGGGTCAACAACCTCCTGTCTCGTACTCTCGAATAGATCAATGAAATTTTTATATTCGTACTTATAATCCATTTTATTTAAGCTATGATCAAGAAAGATTAAATTAACTAAGAGAAACATTTATTTAGTATTGGATTGGAAGAGTCATCATCATCTTCAGCTCAATGACTCTGTGGGCCCCAGCAGTCGCAATTTTCTTCTTCCATCTGGATCAGCTGCTGAGGTTTTCCAATTTGATAGGCCGATGCTTGTGGTATCATAGTTAATAGTGTCCTCTCATCTGAGCCTAGGTCTTCCTGATTTTGTTCTACCATCTGGCTTCGTAAAAAGTATTAATGTCAAAAATGTCAAAAATGTTTAACAAATGAGTCTCTCTGTGGAGTCTGTGGAGCTGCTAGAAGTGGTCATTTGGAAGACTTCAATTATCAATAAAAAGTTTTTTAAAATTAACACAAATTTTGTGTTTTATTCAAAAATTAAAATAACAGCTTAATTTGTTTTCTCTCCAAGATTAAGAATAAATGTGCGTCGTCTTTAACACCCATTCGCTTAAGTCGTGTGTGCGGACCGGTAAAATCAATGTCAATCTGTCAAATAACTGTCTTGTCATCCAGCAATGTCAAAATTGCTGGTCTAATATGGAAAAAATTATATATAATTTATAATTTTTTAGGATAAATCCTGATGATAAATCCTGATTAAAATTATGACGTTGATTTTCTTTCAGTTCAAAGTAATTCCCCATTTTCTAAACTTACAAGCAGTTGCAATTAAGACCAGGAACTTTAATTATATTTTGTTACAAAGTTTTCTGGACCCATTCCAAAGTATTTTTAAGGCTACATAAATCACCCTGCTTGAGTTGATTGGATATCTATCTGCCACACAAATCAGAATGTGAAAGGAATGGTCCCTAAAAATAGTATGTCTTTATTATGTTAGTTTTTCTTAATGTTTTAGCTTCAGATAGATCTGTTTAGATTATAGTAGATAATTCTGGAGTAGAATCAGAAACACGAACGGCAGAAGAGACATTTATAGGTATCAGAGTTATGAATAATGAAATTTTGGGTTGATGCAAAAGTTCTTCCCAATTTATCGAAATCAAAATTTCGATTTTTACTAAAAGTCACATTGAATCAATATAGTACGTGCCGTTCTGTTCTATGAGCTTTCTCCATCTGTCCGGTAGCTGCATAATTCCGAAGCTCATCGAAATTCTGAGGTTTCTGGCTAAAGAGCCGATCCAGTTTTCCAGAAAAGTAAAGTTTTTAACATTTTAGTTTATTTTTTGGAGTGCCCCGCTTTAATACAATTTCAAGTTTCAAGAAAGAAGAAGAACAGTTTAGGTTAATGAGGCTGCATCCAGCAACAAAGGTTATTTAGCAGTCGTAGCTTGGGGGTTATAAACATATCAGATGATTATCAAATTCATCCGACATGGAAGGTGTAAACTGTGAATATTTAACAGTACGTTTGACGACACTGGAGTGTATAGATATAAAAGTAAAGTGTTTGGGTTAGAGGCGCATCAGCAACTAGGCTATTTAGCGACTGGACCTACAGCTTTACGTGGGTTCCGAACCACGGTCATCAGCTTCCGACAAACCCAGGCCAGCACCCCCTCGGGCTATAAACCCTTGGTTATGTGCCTACCCATAAGTCTATCAGGAAACCTACCGACTGGCGAGTGACCAACGTAGAACACTTCTCAGAAGGCATCCGGCCTTACCCAGCCTTTAACTGGCGTGAATGAGGGGTCATTCGTAGTCGGATTTTACACTCTTGCCTAGAAACAATCACAAACATTTAGGAAAGATAAACGGACAGAAGAAAGAAAAATAACCATCCGAGCGCTGGAATCGAACCAGCTATCGCTCCAGCGCGGATTCGGCAAAGCAGGCGCTCTAACCGCCGCACCAACGCGACCGGCTGTATAGATATAAAACAAACAGACAAGTGTAGAAGAACAAGTAAATAGTTGCATTTAGTAAGGAGACGAATACAATTAAAAAGTGTATAAATAAAAGATGAGGATATATTTACGTGTGATAAGGTAAACATATTTTAGAAAGGAGGGATTAGAAAAGTGGAAAAGGAAACGATATGGCTTAGGGACAGTACGGATGAGAGTTCTTGTGGAAGGCCATGCCTTTGTCGGAGAGGCAAGAGACCCGCGTAATCTGCGAGGATGTGCTTTAATGTAAGAGGTGAGTTACAAGGTATGCAAATATGAGGGTCATCTCTGTTTAGAAGGTGGCCATGAAAGCAGAAGCAGTAGACAATTCTAAAACAAGTCCATATAACCGCCCTTCGTCTCTCTATCAAGTCGATTCAAGAAAGAATCGCAAGTAGAAATTCGGTCTATCAATTTTGTCTCTCAATTCTTCTATTGGAACCTTTGGTGTGAAATACTAAACTTGAAGAGATGTACCACTAAACACCAAATAATTTTTTTGAACTGCTCGACGCACGTTTCGCTAACCATGTTAGCATCATCAGAAGATCATCTGCTGATGATGCTAACATGGTTAGCGAAACGTGCGTCGAGCAGTTCAAAAAAAATGATATGCTGTTTAGTGGTAAATCTCTTCAAGTTTAACTTTGTCTCTGTTAACCCATAAGTCATCCATATATCGGCCTTGCTAACTTACTCCAAGTTGGCTTAATCGCGTTTGCAGTAATAAAGTTTAACTGTAAGTAACCAACATTTATTTGCCATCGGCCTCGGCCGGTTGTCCAGAACGTGGTGCATTGCAAAAATTAACATGAATTTCATCGATAGTTTTCACTTTCTGAACCGTCAACGACCACTCACCGTACATATCTTCTTTTGCGTATCACATGTCAAGGTCAGTTAACACATCGGTCAATAAGTCCCCCAGTCTGACAAGTAAAATACATTTTTTTTGCAAAGTTCGACTTTATTCATCAATATACTCTTATTGAAGAGCAATACAATCATTCCAACGTTTTTCTAACATTCATATACCTTTTTTATATAACAATTTTTCTTTGCCTTAAAAATAGTCCTTAGTTTCGGCAATTACCTCTTCACTGGAGCGAAATTTCCTTCCAGCGAGCATTTTTTTTCAGGTCTGAGAACAGGAAATAGCCGGTCAGGACCAGATCTGGAGATCACGGGGTATGAGGAAGCAAGTCGAAGTGCAATTCATGCAATTCGGCTATCGTCAAAAACGATTTATGACACGGTGCATTGTCTTGGTGAAACAGCACTATCTTTTTGTTGATTTGGAGCCTTTTTTGTACTAACTTCCTTCAAACGAATGCACCAATAAAGCTACCTAATATTTGCCATTGAGGGTTTTACCTTTCTCGAGATAATCGATGAATAATATCGCATGCGCATCTCAAAATGCAGACGCCATAACTTTGCCTTCCGCTGGTTGTGGAAGATACAAAATAAAGATCATGTAATACAAAAGAATATTTGTAGGAGTAACAAAAAAAGCTCGAAAACTAAAAGCAACAATAAAAAATGAATATTAACGAACACAAAAAACAAAAAAAATCGAATTAAACTGGAATTATAAAGAAGAATAACTAATAAAATTTGAATACTAAAGTACATGTAGACGATGGCATATCGGATTACTAGGTCAGGGGAGCAAATTTTTCTCCGAGCATTTTGGCAGCGTGTCAACATCTGCAAGAATGCAAAAACAAAATAACAGCAGTGGAAATTGTAGCCCTGCATCGGTAAAGCCATAGATTAGTATAAGTTTTGCGTTTGCATTAGGACAGAGATTCGATGCTCAGATGTCGCGGGAAATCGTAAACATACAACATTTGCAATATTGATTTACGAATGCAAATAACACCGTTTACCAATATTTTACTTAAGATATAAAAGGTATTGGTAGAGATCCAATAAAACGCAAACTGGGAATTTATTTAAACAGTGTTATCTGGGAAGTTTTGTTTCTTTTTATATTTTTGCGAGTGGGATTACACTGCGCGGCGTTTCTTGCAACCCAGCTTCCACCTTCGGCGATCTTGCCAATCATTCTCATAGAGGTTTCTATTTTCCATAGCTTTCTTTTTTTCCTACATCATTTTCATCATCATCATCATCATCATCATCAGCCCATATCGATCCACTGCAGGATGAAGGCCTCTTCAGCATGCTTCCAACCTTCACGGTCCTGGGTTTTCCTCTGCCACTCGGGTCCAATATACTTAACGATGTCATCAATCCATCGTGCTTTCGGTCTTCTTCGCAATTCATGCGAATTCATTCATATATATATATATATATATATATATATATATATATATATATATATATATATATATATATATATATATATATATATATATATATATATATATATATATATATATCCGCGTCACATCTCGTAAGAAACTGAAAAAGAGCATTAATTATTTTATTATGCCAAATTTTTTAAATCTGCAGTTCTTTCAATTGAAGTGAAGGAAATTACTTTAAAGATTTAGTCGGTATTATATTTTTTCATAAATGCCTCTTATTTGCATTAAACTGAACATATCAGATTATTCGATGGAAGAGAATAAAATCTATTATAGAAACGTAAACAATATGAAAATATGGGTCAGGTTAACATAGTTAGTCGCATTTCCTTTTACTAGGTCAATACGCCATTATCATAATGAAATCTACGATATTTTCCTTGCGCTGCATATTTTCATTTTGATCGAATTTATTTGAAAACGAACAAAACAAGTGAATATAAAATATAATTTGCATTCTATAACATTAATGTGCCCAGAATGTTCCCCTTTCTGCTATGTCCATGGTCCCTCTATGTCTCCTTTTGAGTATACCTGGTACCATACTTAAAGTTTTGCGGGCAGAGTATGCTTTACGAAGTTCTTACTGCTACGGATATTCGCCGCAGGAGGCGTAAGACCTGTGAGATTATTAGCAGCTAGTAACTCGATCTCGCCTGATGACGGCTTTATAGCCAGAAACAGGTTTTCGAAGACACTTTCGCTATGTCAACTTGTATGTATATGTATATATATATATATATATATATATATATATATATATATATATATATATATATATATATATATATATATATGTATGTAGTATTAGATTTTCCTCTCCCTTAGATTTTGGGCTCCACAATCTCATGTGGAACACACAACAACCTGCGTCTCCGCCTAAATGAACATTTTTGTTGGTTGCTTGACCGGGAAGGAGCCCCACCTATCCCTTCAACTGGATGACATATGTTTCGTCTCTCGAGGTTCAAACTCTTCAGGGCGCCGACATATGTTGTGGTTGAGTTGTTGTGTTCCACATGAAATTGTGGAACCCAACGGTTAGGTGTGTGATGACACTCTGCTACTGCTGTCTCATTGGACGCAGTCCAAGAAAATCTAACAATCTAACACTACATATATACGCCATCCGACGGGAAATCGGCGAAAATATGGGTTGTTGGCTGTGGATAGGGTCTCCCTATTCTTGATAGTATGGTATATGTCGGCGCCCTGAAGAGTTTGAACCTCGAGAGACGAAACATATGTCATCCAATTGAAGGGACAGGTGGGGCTCCTTCCCGGTCAAATAACTAACAAAAATGTTCATATATATATATATATATATATATATATATATATATATATATATATATATATATATATATATATATAATCTATACCAAAAGTCTCATTTTGATTTGAGTACGTAGCTAAAGATGGAATTTGTTTACTCAAAACTTTTCTTCTTTGGTTTTCAGAGAGTAACATTGAAAACGGTCGTATGCCACTATGAATCGATGTATCCCGGTGAACGTAGTAAAGGAACCTTCGTCGACATGAAAAATGCCAGTTCTTGGTTTCTGGAAGCTATTCCTTAGAGTGTTCACCATACTCTCAGCGGGCAGCACGATTGTTCTGGCACTGCCTCCAGTTATTCGAATAGGTAAGTAGACTAAGTGCCAGTAATTAAATCAATTTTTTTAATTATAAAAGAAAAACAGAGAGAAATGTTTTAAAAAAAGCATATATGGATACTAGGTAGAGTATTCAGCTGGATTTTGTTGAATCATGGTAATCAATTTGAACGAAAAACCACTTGAACTACATCTCAAAGTATATTAGTTTATCTATCTGGCTTAGGTTTCCATCTTATGACGGTTTACACAGTTAACGAGTGAAACTCTTAGTAGAGTATTAAATTATTCTTAAATCTACAACGAATCTACACGAATCGACAAGTGAAAAAAAAAATGCCGACTGCATATAAAGTTCCATGGTTCATTTAGTTTCAGGTTTATTAATTATAAGCTGTTGTGCTATATCTTCCTCTGTCCATGGATTCAAAAGTCTAGGACATTAGATAGGTTCTTCAATACTGGGATGTTGCCCAATTATTGGTTTCAAGTCATCCCGCCATCTCACCTGGAGTTAACTCACGTTCTTCACACCAACGTGAGCTCCATTGACGCTAGAGCTTTTTCACATCAGTCTGAGAATTCAACTTCTCTTTTGCAATTGCTTTATATTAATTACTTTGGCTTTTAGAAGTATTTTAAAAAGTATTAAAAAAAGTATCTGCCGAGCCTGAAAAAGCGCATCTCATCTGGCTCGTAGTTTTCAAGTTTTACGATAACTTCAATATACCCAAGTTGAACTGTTTTTCATGTAGAATACAGCTCATCTCTCGAAATTGCCTTATCTTCAGTAGTCTGACTTGTACGTTTTTTATAAATGTAGAATCATGCATCTCACCTCTCTCGTAGGTTTCAGATTTTGAGATTACTTCAATACACCAAAGTAGCAAAATGTTCCTTGTGTACAAACGGAAACATAAAGAAGAACAAGTAAAAAATTTAACAATATAATTGTTCACATTTTCAGTTTGTTTTAAATAGATATACTGAGCATTCCACTTTTTTGTTTCCGAGTATATAAATGGAAATAATTTAATCTTTCAGCAAAGGCTTTTTTCTTTTAGGTCTAATCTGAAACAGGGAAGGTGTGAATATTAAATAACGAGACTGACGCTGTAAAAGATTTTATTTTGATTTCATACCTATTTACTTATCACTTTCAACATACACCCCTCCCCTATCTCTAGTTGGTTAGAAACCTCTTGACAGACAATGCGGAATGAGCTGGCGAATTGTCTTGGTGGAGAAGCCATGACTTATCCTTCCACAATTCGGGTTGTTTTTTCCTTATTCCTTCACGGAGTTCAGTGGTAACGTGAAGGTAATAATATTGATTAATAGTTTGACCCTCAGGAACCCAGTGAAGGTACACAATCTCATGAATATCGAAAGAGACAGTCATTTTTGCCTCTCGGCGAATTTGGGCTCTTCCAGTACATGGATTGACGCTTCATTTCAGAATCATAAGTAAAAACCACGATTCGTCACATGTTATTGTCCTTTCCAATAAGTTTGGCTCAATTTCAATGACATTCAAAGTATCAGTACAAACATTTTTGCGAGCTTCTTGTTGTTCAAACGTGAGAATTTTAGGCACCATTTTGGCACACACTTTTTGCATGTAAAAAACGTTATGTAAAATTTGCCGAACGCATTCTATATTGTCAATTCTATATTCTAAATATTAAAAAGTTTTGGTGTTTAGTGATAAATCTCTTCAAGTTTAGTGTTTCACACCAAAGGTTCCAATAAAAGAATTGAATTCTAGATTCGGCAATCGCACGAGTACTAAACCGAGGATCAGATCGAACGAGATTATTGATATTGTCATCCGTTTATGACGTGGAAGGACGACCCAGGCGTGGATCATCTTGATAACGCTTAAACTACTGAAAAACACGTGTACGCAATAAACATTCATTGCCATATACTTCTTTCAATAAATTATAAGTTTCAGTAACAGTTTTTCCATGTTTCAAGTGAAATTGCACAACAATTCGTTGCTCTATTGTTACACTTAGCATTTTTCCGGCAAAACAAAAAAACAACTTTATGCGAACGAATGCTGCAGTTATGCGGATTTGTTTACAGATGCGAGAGGTACTGCATTCAAAAGAGAAGGCTTCACACTAAACAGCTGTTGGTCGTTGGCGTTTGGCACATGCGTACTTCTTGTGTAGCGGCGTCAGTCTCGTTATGTAATAGCCACACTTCGTATATGAGAACATTAGATTTTTTTCATCTTGGCAATTTTTAAACTATTCAGTTTAGATATACATATAAAAGCTTCATTATACAACACTGTAAACTACAGCCTGTACTTTCTTTAACAACATTGGTAACTGTTCCACCGGGCTTTAAGTTTACTCAATCAGACCCCTACAACATTTTTACTACTTTACTATATCGGTAAACATTTTCTTTAATTCCTAGAAGAAAACTGTATACTGACAATGGTATCCACGTTGATTTTCCAACAATAATAAGTTCAATACATTAAATTCTCCCAATCATAACTAACTAGAAGGAGCCACCAGTATTATTTTCGTAGTAAACATTAGAATTATGATTAAACTACCTGGATATTTCTCCCCTGTACAATACCCACTTCACCTTAATAAGCATTTAAATAAGTTTCCTGCATTATTTAAAGCAAGAAAATAAAGTAAGAAGGTCTCGCTGGATCTAATTGTGTCATGAACTTAGTTAAAACTTCATATAACTTCTTTGATCGCCTCTTTAAATTCATAGCCCTTGATAAAGAGTAAAAAATAAGAGAGGAATACTAATTTCGAGACTAAGATTAGTCGCCTCCTGCTTTGAAATATTTACTGCAATTAAATACCAAATTATTTTCTTGCTGTAGTTCTTCGAGAAAAGTTTTAGACTTCTCTTTAATTGTGCGTTTTTTTACAGTAGCTTAGTTTGAAATAAAGACGATGTAATGTACGAAAGAAATGTTGCTTATTATTATTCTGGACATATTAAGCTGGATCCACATCAATAATAATTTGCGATGAGGGGGATGTATGTGTTGTATGAGGTGTACCTGCGCGGCAATGTTCACGGCTCCGACACACAAAGTTACACACGAATATTGTCGCCGCACAGCTCGCACACGAACCATTATTTGTCCACCAGATAATTCAAACAAATTGTTCCAGTAAATTCAACACACACCTAAAATTTTATTGGTGTGGACCCAGCCTTAGCTCCTCATCTTAATACTGCACCTTTTTTATCATATATATATATATATATATATATATATATATATATATATATATATATATATATATATATATATATATATGATCGAAAAATTGTGAACCAGGCCCGTGCAAAAAAAAATAAGAAAAAATAAGAAAGAAAAAAAGATAAGAAAGTTCACCTGTGCTCCACGTCGTGCTTTGCCATTCCTTCATCCGTCATCCAAAGCGTCAGCAAGAGTCTCCCAAGACCGGTTTCTGGCCTTAAGCCGTCATCAGTTGGGCTCAACACATTTAATACGATTTCTTCTTTTTACCTTCAAAATATCCTCCAGTTTGAGAAATTAGCTCTTCATTGAATCGAAATTTCTGAGAACAGGAAATAGTCGCTGGAGACCAGATCTGGAGAATACGATGGATGGGGAAGCAATCTAGGCCTTCAAACACACCAACAACGCTATGCAATATTCGCTATTGATTGTTTTAGCTTTCTCGAGATAGTCAATGAAGAATATCCCATGCGCATCCTAAAATACAAAGGTCATAACCTTGCATGCCGATGGTTGTGTTTTTGGTCGCCTTGGACGGTTTTCATCGGCTGCTGTACACTCAGCTGACTGCTGATTTGAGTCCGGAGTGCAGTGTTGGATCCACGTTCCGTCAATTGTCAAATATCGCATAAAAAGCCTTTTTATTTGACTTAAAAAGCTTCAAAAATTGCTCAGAATCATCAATACGTTATTGTTTTTGGTCCGGTGTGAGCAAACGTGGTACTCGGCTTTCGATATCTTCTTCATATCATCTCCTGCAATTTAACTTTACGGTTTTGCGAAATAATCTTGTGAGTTTTTCCCATGTTGTCTGTTATAACCACCTTATTTGGACGTCCAGAGCTTTGAGCATCACGGTGCTTGATACCATTCAATTATGATGGATTTTCCTGGAGCAGAGTCGAGGTAAAGTTTATCAAGCCATTTTTTTTGCTTCGTCGGTATATTTTTTCATTAAAATGTAATGTTTAATCAATCCATATATATATATATATATATATATATATATATATATATATATATATATATATATATATATATATATTTTTATCCTTTGGAAAATAAAAAAAGTAGCATCACGTAAAGTATAACAACTCAAAAACTAAAGGCAGATTGTTGATGAAATTTTAACATATGACGTTTGAAAGCTGGTACAATCGACCACCGTCAGACCAGGGACCGATGTATAAATAAATAATATACAAAAATAAATCTACCAAGTTCTAAAAATACAATAACTCCAATAACTACTCTCGTATCTTCGAGAATGTTCACGCATCTTAAACCGCCATGTTGACCCTCCCACCAACTTTATTATTCTTTCATAGATAATCCAAATTAACGTAAACACTACCCCATAGTGAATTAAAATTTAAATTAATTCAGGACCCCCATGTAGTATATTAGAACAGCTAGATGGCGCTAGTTTTAATAAATCTCCCCCGATAATCTTAAAAGGCAACAACACCGAGCGCAACACGTGGCTGTACTCGACACTAAAGCAACATGAAACAGGCTGTCGGATGCGTTAAATTATTAATATCATGTAAATAGAAATGGATGGTGTTTCGTCATTAATATTCATAGAGGATGGGTCTTTGTTTTCATTCTTGATAACCTAAATGATTTAATTTTGTTTTTTTTAATAAAATGTTTAGGAGTGTTACATTCCACCGAGAATAATAGGGTTAAAAATATTCTAAAAAATTGATGTTTCGTCCAGAAAGTTACCGAGAAATATCATTTTGATTATCTCACTATTCTTTTGATTTGGCTCCCATTAACTACTTTCTGAATCTAGGACGTATAATTCTAATTAGAGCGATCGGTTACAAGAATATTTCCGAAACAGGGGCTGTACTAAAAGGAGTACCAAGTCATTACAATTATTATTAGGTGAAACGCATGCGTTTCCTCTGCGCCACCCCATACGTAATAAAACTGCTAATAAAAATATTTAAAAAAAATTAACTTTTTTGCATATTGATGAGATTTTTCTTTTGCAGGAGCAATCTTCACGGAGAATCAGAAAGGCAGTGCTGCTGAAGTAGCATTTAGATATGCGGTATACAAAATAAATAGAGATAAGACTTTATTACCACATACATCTTTAGTATACGATATACAGTATGTTCCATCAGACGACAGCTTTCACGCCAGCAAGAAAGGTAAGATTTCAGCAAAAATACCATTATAGTAGGGTTTAACATTGATTGATTGATTGATTTATTTTATTTAAATAACGCTCCAGGCTCTATTTACTGACTGTTCACTGTTGCTGAGAAGAAATTCAGATATTTTAGGGTACTTGGTATCGAATGAAGAGGGAATTGTATATAGCACGAAGAACTACAGGAATGATTAGAATAATATTTGTTAGAAGGATCATGAGTCACTTCAAAACGATTACATTATGTAGAAGCATCCAGATTCTTTTAGGAATTAAAGAAGATTTCCCACAACATGGTGGGAGAATAATTCCTCAATGGAACGAGGGAATCCTAACCTTGAAAGTTGGGGGATAGGACAGACCAAGAAGAGAGTATATGGAAGACTGTAAGAGAGTATCCCCAAAGAGGGCAGGAGGGAGCCTGACTCCCATCCATAAGGTATTGATGAGAGAAGAGGCAGTGGCCGACCATAAGTCTGTTGAGTTTAATTTGACACTGTCTGGAGAGACATTTGAAAATTTGTATTTAGAGAAGTCTTTTTAATTTGCCATAATATCTGGTTTCTATCTATAAGATCCCACTCAAGCTTGGATGATTTTAGAAACTTTATCAGAGATTATTGGATATATTGGGCGGCATGACACATGGGGGATGAAGGGTTGGAGTAGAAGGTAGAGAGACAGGAAAGGAAAATGAAAGGGATTTTGATAGATCAGCTCCAAAATGATAATGGATTTGAACTTGCTCGTGCCGCAGCCGTGAGTAGGAATTTAGTCTTTCTAAATTTCAAAGGTTCAACTGTTGAAAGGCATTGGAGACTCTTTGTGGGGCTAAATTTAAAAACGCCTAGAGTGCTTTGTTTTGTATAGTTTCTAGTGATTTCAAGTAAGTAGAGCAAGCTGAGTTGTAGCGAAAACATCCATAGTCAAGTTTAGGACCGATTATTGATGTATAAACATAAAGAATGAAAGACTGGTTTAATCATCTGTTTCTATGAGATAGTCTTTTTATGATATTTAAATCAGGGATTGTCCTAGCCTTAAATGAATTTATGTGGTCTCTCCAGGAAAGGATATCGTCAAAAATGATTTCCAAGAATTTGACTGAGGGTTTGGTTTGGATCGGTGAATTGTGGTAGGTGGATGAGTGGATTCTGGAGCAGAGACGTTTTCTTCAAAAATGTACAATCACAGATTTGCTTGGATACATTTTAAATCCTGTGGTAAGACAGCATTTATTAATGGAATTTAGACAGTTTTAAAGAAGTTTTTCCCCGCTCTTGGGGGTGAAACGGAGCAGACAATCAGGATGTTAGCAGCGAAGAGTCGGATCGGTAAACGTTCGGTCAACACACTCGAATATTGAATTTATGGCGAATATGGTCGGGCTGAGTACTGATCCCTGAGGAACTCAGGGTTGGATTAACCTTTCCATTAATTTACAAAGATTATTGGTTAAGAAGACTGGACGATAGCTGGATGATAGGGATCTTGGCTTGCGATTTTTCCATATGGGAACTACAATGGATTCGGTCCATGAAGAAGGGAAAAAGTGCGAAGAGCAGATGGATTACAGAGTCAGGAAGGTTAAGGATTTGGGCTATTGATATTCCATCTGGGCCAGGAGCGGATGGACGACACTTAGATAAAGCAGATTTTAGTTCACTGAGAGAGAAGGGAAAATTTATTGTCAGTGTCATTGAAGCTGAGATTTGGCTTAGGTAGGGATATGGGAAAAAGAAAGGAGGGGTCTTACTTTGAATCATCCTAAATTTTTGAGAAATGAGTGCCAAGAGTACGAGAAATATTTTCAGTTCAAGATAGCCAATTTCCATTGTCAAAAAGACCCAAAATTCCTGATGGTGGTATGCCTTTAGTTTACGGATACCTGTCCAGAGAGATTAAGATATAGTGCCATATATTAATGAGTTTATGAAGGTAGACCAAGAAGAGCGTTTTCAGTTATTTACCCAGTTTGGCTGGCCAGAGCCTTTAGACGTTTGTATTCTAGAAGGATTTCTTGGGAGGGATGGATACGAAATCTGTTTAAAGCTCTTTTCCTTGCCTTATTGGCAGTTTTGCAGAAATCTACCCACCAAGGAATAGGAGGGCGGGAGATATGAACTTGAATGGAAGAGATGGAGGACTCAGTAGCTTTTATGATGGAATCCAATCTAATTTGGAATGAGTACACTTAAAAGGCAGCTGAAGAGAGGAGGGAGAGAGGCTTTACATAGAAGGAAGCTTGGAAAAAGGAAACCCTCCCTCCATAGAGGGGTTTAGGAGGAAAAGAGGAAAGAGAGAACTAACTCGTTAGAACGGGGGTATAGGAAACAGAAGAGATGCTTATAGAGGCAGAAAAAAAGCTATGAGGTGTAATAATAGCAGTTAAATTTGAGTTACTTAATATGAACACGGCACTGGATGAAAACGAAAGATTACATTGAATGCCACACGAATTAGATGACTTAGATTTTGATACTACAGCCGCAAAGGAGCTGATTAGGGGAGGGGGGACAACTGAGAAACTCTCAGTGGTTCTAATGCGTTGAATCCCCATTTCATATTTATATAATTATATATATATATATATATATATATATATATATATATATATATATATATATATATATATATATATATATATATATATATATATCCCTCTCTATCGGATGGAGTGCTCTAATTTACAATTGATGTACTGACCAGGAGGGCACAAGGAAGGTCTCTGTAAGACGATTTCCCACATGAAGGGCAAATCCTTCTTCCTTCCTTCCAAAGGGAAAACATTTCCAAAGCTCTGGTAATTAGAGCATCTTAATGATTGGGGAAAGAATGGTCGAACTTTAGGTGAAAGAAATCCCGCTTTAACAAATTCTGGAAGGGTATGTAGCTTAAAGGAGAGAATATGGCTAGGGGAAAGAGGTAAAACTCCATCCTTTCTAGTTTTGGATCCTCGTGAGTTCTGTAATACCTCGGTCTTTCAGGTTTTCCAGAAATTCTTCCTCGCTGCATAAGAGTAATTCCCGTGAGGAAACTATACCCTTGCAAAGATTTAGAGTTTTGTGTGGAGTGGTTGTAACCTGAAAATCTCCCAACAGTTTCAGAGAGGAACATTTATTTGAAATCTTCTCGATCTCAGCAGTAACCAACAGTAACCCAGTTTTTTGACTTCTTTAAAGGAGCCAACTGTATTTGAAAGAAGTTTATGAATAACAAGGAGGCATCTTCATCCAGTCATTAAGTCTTCGTCACGGATCGCATTACAACTTGACTTGGGAGCCCCGGGGTCGTCAAGCCCGTAACCTGAATGCCAGGTCCCCTGGGGAGATGAATGAAAGGGATTTTTCCATGGCTAGGTTTTCTACAGTCAGAATACTGGTTTGGGAGCTTAAAGCTTAGTGGCGTAGTGGGAGACCAAAATGGGATTAGAGAAGCCTTGTGCGAATGCGAATGCCACCCTAGAGTTTGATTTAAATCTATCTGTAAAGATAATGTTAGTCGGAAGAAGAGGATTCAGGATGGAATGGAAGAGATGGTTAAAAGTAGATATTAAGGTGTATTTTTTATCATATTGAAGCAGTGAGAAGTCAATAGGAATGGACTGTAAGGACCATAGAGGGTGTTTTGAAGGAGTAATTGGATAACAGTCTAGAGGGGGAGGTTAAATTTGTCCTTGAGTGACGTAAAGGTGTGAAGCAAGCTAAAAATGTATAACCCTTCAGGATATTGCGTGTCATCCTTGCACAGGCGAGGAAGATTTTATCTGGAACCACTCTACGAAAGAGCACACAAATATATTCCGAAACTCCAGATCTATCTTAATTATCACCAAATTTTCCTCAAGGGCACTTTGCCTGATGCTGCTTTAATCAACCTTTAACAGACTTCTTAGCATCCTTCATATTTTACCTTATTTTTCAAAATGTAAGCTTTAGTGTAAAATCTCATAAATTTTACTGCAGTCTGTCTCTCAACTGTTTTAGGTACTCTTGCATTTGATGCATGTTGCCTCATTGTATCATTCTTCACGCAAAGTTGTTAAATTACTTGGTTTTACACCTTGTTGTTCATGAAAAACAAACTTTTATTTATTTCAGACCGAAAACTTTTAAGATTACCCTCGTACCAATTTCAGAGCTGGTCATCTAACATAAAATGATTTTCGGCAAGTTGAAAAATGAACGATATGGGACACGTGACGATTCGAAGAAAAATGCCATTGGACATTATAGAGCTATTAAGTATTAGAAATGTCCCTGTTAGTCATTTGTAAAACGTCAAGTTGCCGGTGAAACATCGTTTATTTTGTCCTCATCCGTAGTGTTGCCGAGACATTGGACCGTTTGATCCGAAAAAAAAGAACGTTTTTATCCCGATTTGCCTATCGGGCTTGTTGAATCAGTTTTTATCTTAATTCGCCTTGTCTGGTGAAAATTGTATTAATATTTATGCCGAAACTGCCAGCATAATTCTTATTTAATATATTTTTTTCTGTTCTTCGTACCTTTTGTGAACTTGGTTTATAAATTATATTTTTACCTGCTAGTAACTTTATCCAATGAAAGAGATAACTAGTTTAATCATCGAGTAACAAACAACGCCATCTATAACATATATTTCAACAGTACTGACAGCATTTTAAGACCATACTTGTTTTTTTGACAATAAGCTTTTGTGAGTTTTGTCATGTCAAACAACTGTGGATTGTTTTCATTGATTATGTTGGTTTCTATTTGATGAAAATTCATTGTAAATGTTTAATTAAAGACTGTTTTGTATATATTTCCACTTTATTATTAATAATTAACGCTTAATATTAATAATAAGCGTTTCGCTAGCACTGTAACTTATTTCGTAGTATTTCCAAATATTGAATTTAAAATACTACATGTATATAACAAAGGCAGGAAACTAAACCATCTGCAGAGTTTAGAAATAAACCATGTCAAAGATGCAAAAACCCTTTTAAATGTCCAAATAGACCTGAACAAATCCCCTTTACTGAATTTACAAAGGCAATAGTGCCATCTGTGTGGATTTCTTTAAAAAAATTATATTTTTATTGTAGAAATTTTTTGTATTTATACCTACTTCGAGAATATCCAGTCCTGAAGAAGCTACAGTGCTAGCGAAACGCGTCAAATATTAACAATTAAGTGGAAATATCGACAAAACAGTCTATTATTAAAATTTTATCTTTCCATTGAACCTACTAACCATAATAACCTTAATTCAAGGTGTGGCAACAATGTTATTCTCCCTTTTGGAGGAGAACTCTCTCCGTATGAGTTTGGAAGAGCCACTTGGTAGTCCGTATCAATTCTTTTCGTAAACTGAACCAAACTCTTTTAAAACTTTAACAGCTATATGAAAACGGTGCTAATTAAAGGGCCCAGGTTTTCTGGTGGTATAAACCATTCCCATACGACCGAGACTCGATTGAAGATTAACCTCGCTACAGATGACCTTCAACTGCAGGAAGTAATGAAAAAGTCTGTCTGAAAGAAAATCTGCGCTAGAATAGTTCCGAGACACCCTTCTCAGGATCAAACAGGATGGAAACATGTCTGGAACACTTGAAAATCCCAAATGAGATTTTGGTGAAACGTCGTGACTTTTCACAGAACGATCGGATCGACACTAGCAAAATTATACTCAAAATGCAGGAAAGAACAAAAAGTACCCAACTTATGACAAAATATAGAAGTGATTATTTTACAAAAAATGAGCAAAGGAAGATTTAAAGAACTATCGTCCAATAAGCCTCCTATAAGTGGTGTACAAAGTTTTCAACAAGATAATACCTAAAAGGATATTAAGAATAACGCACAACCAAAAGAGCAAGCAGAATTCAGAAGTGGATTCAGAACAACAGATCACATCCAGGTTCCACAACAGGTCATAAAAAGATACAACGAATAACGGATACAACGAAAGGAAATAAGGTGAGATCTGACCAAATAGATTAGAATATTTTATTCATACAGAGGTTAACATATTATTAAAAGTAAATTGTGTTTATACAAAAAATAAATAAAAGATATTATGGTAAAAATTTCTTCTTATAGCTTTTCCTGGAGTGTTCAGTTTGTGGACATTCTCGCTTGATGCTCCAACAGTAGTCAGCCATCATACTGACATCCCATCTTCCTTGATACCGCGCTTCCATAACCTTTAGATCTTGGTGGAATCGCTCGCCCTGTTCATCACTAACAGCACCAAGATTTTCTGGAATGTTAGCAAGATGACTATGTAAGAAATGCAGTTTGATGCTCATGTTGCAATCAAGCTTTTTAAAGCTCTCCAAGAGTTGTTGAACAATTTCGATGTAATTCGGGGCTCGTGTATTTCCAAGAAAGTCTTTAACAATATTTTTAAAAGCCAACCAAGCATTCCTTTCAAGTTCGGTCATTGTTTCAGTGAAATTTTCATGTTTTACGAGTTGCCGAATCTGTGGACCATCAAACACACCAGCCTTTATCTTTTCATATGACAGGCTAGGGAATGCCGAAATGATATACTTAAAGCAGTCTCCTTCAATTGACAAAGCCTTAACAAATTGCTTCATGAGACCTAGTTTTATACGCAAAGGCGGAAATACGATGTTTTTTCTATCGACAAGTGGCTGATTTAAAATGTTTGGATCGCCAGGTCTTAGATCAGATCTTGGCGGCCAGTTCGATTGCACCCAATGCTTCTCACGAGCTCTGCTGTCCCACATGCACAAAAAACAAGGTTACTTGGTATACCCGCGTTGCTGGCCAAGAAGGAAACAGGCCATTTTAAGGTCAACACAGATGATCCATTGGTGCATGTTATATTGCAACAAGTCAATGACTTTCTTTATGTCGTCATATTCTTCACGCAAAGAAATTGAATGACCTATTGGGACTGAACCGTATAAATTTCCATTATGTAGGAGAACACACTTCAAGCTACGCTTTGAGCTGTCTATAAACAATCGCCATTCAGTTGCATTATAGTTAGAAATAGCCAATTATTTTTGGATGACGCAACGTCACTCGCGCCCCCACTCCTAAGTCGAAGAAGATTCGCCGGTAGGAGAGCAGTAGTGACTTCTGTGATTCGCCAAGCTTAGTCGGATGTGCAACAACTGTAGAGAAAAAACTTGACGTGATAGAAAAAAACTAAATAAAGTTTTGGAATTAGCATGTCAATTTACGTATAAAACAGCTAAATATCGAACTCAACAGAAATTATTTTTCAAATTGTTCCCCAGTGTTATTTATACTGACAGTGAAAGGGGCTTAGTATTAAGGAAACAAAATTAATTTATAGGAATGAATAAATATTTTTTTTTATTTAAAAAATCATCCTACTTTTTGATCGTAATAGTAAATATAATTTATCTGTGATTCCTAAAATTTCCTGTAACCTGTTTCGCTTCTCTTAAATCCCAACGAAAATGGGCCACCGAGATCTTGTTTTGATATCGCTTGATTGTTTTCTTTAGGACTTTGTTAGCGAAGAAAAAAATTGTAAACTATCTAAGTGCCGTTTACGCCCTACGTCAGAAATTCGAGCTTAGTACGCGCGCGTAAAATTTAGTGCGCGAGCCTACGCTCGGCCCGCACGCTCGGCGTAGCTACGTTGAGCGCGAGCTAACTTGTTTCGATCACGCTTTCCAACGGCGCGTGTAATTTGCCGAGTAGCCAGTTCAGTTTCAGTTCTGTATGTCTCAATTTTCTTGGGTACTCCCTTAGTTCCGTGTAAAGGGTTACAAATGAACCTTTCAACAATATTCTCCCCAACAATAGGATATACCCAAAGTCGCCTCTTTGGATCTCGTTCTTTTTAAAATACAATATGCAGCAATGGCGCCCTGCTTCTTAAGGCACACGTAGGAAGTAAAGCATGCCGTACGCCTCATGAGAAACGACAGTAAGGGTGAAAGAACAAGAACTGACGTATGGTCGCTTGATGTAGACCCATAATTACATAAAGACGTGATTGATCGTGTATAAATCAGTCCGATGCGATCTACTCAACTTTAAAATTGAATGTTTAAAAGCAAAGGTTTTGTTTAATTCGGAATAAAAAACAAACTTTGTATTGAAAGACTCCTATAGAAAAATCCAAACCAATATATCATGTTTAGGTCCATTTATTAACCATCGATTTAGAAAAAGATAATCATGAAAAAAATAACGGATAAGTTGATAAGTTTGCTCTTTTTTTATTATATTTTTGACATGAAAATGAACGGATAAAAGACTAATGGGGCTTCAATTTTACCGAACGTAATCGATGGGTTGCCTACATCGTTACAGGGTATATATTTTATATTTTCTTTTAATAAGTTTTAACGAGTCGAAGCGCGTTTATAGCCCATTAGATTGGTTTCTTTACGATTAATAGACGACAAGTTGGATGTTTACATGCGCTTAGATATTTTGTTACCGGTAATAAAATGTTATTAAATTAGTTTTCTATTATAAACTAGTTTTTGATTTAAAGAGAAACACAGAAAGTTCGTTTTGCTTTAGGGGTGATATAACAAGTCCAGAACTTCGAAAGTAAATCAAATTTATGTATCATCCCGCCGTATAATACTGATTCATTACCTAGTGAGTTCAGGGATATTAAAAAAAATGTATAGTCATCGATTCTACCAGGTGTGGCGTTAAACAATAAAGTTTACAGTATAATCTCTTATGTTATTTTGTTGCTACAACATTTTAACATCATCCGAAAATGATTAAATCTCATTTCATCAACATTGATACTTGATACTTTACTGTTAAATCAATACAAATTCCGAAAAACCCCAGGCACTTACACGGAAATATGTTGTTTATGTGTTTCAGCTTGTCGCCAAGTTCAGAACGGGGTCTATGCGGTGTTCGGTCCATCTGACCCTCTTCTGGGCGCTCACATCCACTCCATCTGCGACGCTCTCGATATACCCCACCTAGAGACGCGCATGGATCTGGAAACTGAGATCAAGGAGTTTTCCATCAACCTGTACCCCGCGCAGAACCTCCTTAACTCCGCTTTCGAGGACGTCATGAGCTTCCTCAACTGGACGAAAGTTGCCGTAATATATGAGGAGGACTACGGTAAAAATTGGTGTGGATTTAAATGAAATTTTTCTGATACATTGTGATTTTGATTCAGGACTGATAAAGCTGCGTGAATTGGTTCGATCTCCTCATAACAGAAACCTAGAGATTCATTTACGTCAGACTGATCCGGAATCATACAGGGCTGTTTTGAAGGAAATCAAAACTAAGGAGATACATAACATTGTTATCGACACTAGACCATCAAATATGCAGCTGTTTCTTAAGGGAGTAAGTATTTTTACATGTTTTTTCCAACAATTTTTGCTTGAAAATGCATTTATTTCGGCAAAAAAAATTATCAGGTTTTTTCAAAGCTCAATGCCACAGAGAAGAAATTATTTGTATTTAAAAGCTTTCTCGTTCGTTAAACCATTACTAAACTTTAAAATCGTGTCACATTGAACAGGACATATATTAATAAGATGGCCACCAAATCTGAAGAAAAGACATACTTAAGTATAGCACAATACATCCACATCATCGTTCTGCCATAATTCTACCAAAATTCTGCCATAATTCTAACAATTATATTGCTATTTTGCCACGATACAATCGCCATTCTGTTACAATACTATCACAGTTCTGCCATAATTCAACTATAATTGTAATCAATTCTTCTGTTGGAACCATTGGTGTGAAACACTAAACTTGAAGAGATTTACCACTATACACGAAAACACTTTTTTGAACTGCTCGACGCACGTTTCGCTAACCATGTTAGCATCATCAGGAGATTATTTAACCTACTAAAGATTAACATGGTTAGCGAAATGTGCGTCGAGAAGTTCAAAAAAAGTGATTTGGCGTTTAGTGGTAAATCTCTTCAAGTTTAGTATAACTGTAATGTTTTGACCACTCCTCAGTGGTGGTAAAACCACCATTGAGGGGTGGTTTCACCAATTCTACCATAATTCAGCCACAAACCTACGAGAATTTTATGATAATTCTACCACAATTCTATCTTAATTCTACCACCCTTCTATCCCAATTCTACCACTATTTTGGCACAATTTTACAGCAATTCCATCACAATTCCACTACGATTCCACCACAATTTTGCTATTCTGCAGGTGGCAGCAAATTTTCTTCTTTGTCTAATTCACCATGGACATGTGCAGAAACAGCCAACCAGAAAAAACTGTTAATGTCGTTATATATTCTTTCTGATGAAGCCCACTCAAAAAAAAAGCTTCAGATGTTATTCAGCTGCAGTTTTCCTGAATTATATATAGGGATAAGTAAATAATAGTGCTTTACAAAACAGAATCGATTTCTAAGCCCTAATTTACAAACACATCTCATAGTTTTCTTCACGCTTTCGAGGTTTTAAATGGACGTTTCCTGTAATATGCCAGATTAGGGTTTCAATATAAGAAACTTCCGAATTTTTATTCAAGAGTTTTACAAAAGCAGAACATGAAGAAGATACATACATATATATATATATATATATATATATATATATATATATATATATATATATATATATATATATATATATATATATATAGGACGCATTGGTGTCCAATGCGTCTGGCAGATTACGGCCCATACCTTCAACATGGTATATTAACATGACAGTACAACCTCAAACACGGCCCTCATTCCCCGGAGGCCAAGGGACAACTACCTACGGCAGCGGGAAGACCTGCCCCAAGGCAGAGGATGCTAAGAATCACCCTGGTTAGATCAGGCTGCCATTGGACTTTTGACATTGCTATGTTTAATATACCGAGTATGAAAACGAAGGCCCGATTGCAAGAACTGTTAATCGAACTTCAACATACATTGGGATATTACTGGGCTGTATGAAACACTAAGAAAGGGCGAAGAGTTAATTAAACTGGAACGAACTGGACGCGTACTCTAGACCCAAAGTATGGAGAATGGATGATGTGGGGAATTGGATTTCTCGTCAATCGAAAGGTATATAGTAAAATTTGACAGTACATCAGACCGATTAGCCCATTGCGTCATTCAACTGAACAAAAAGTTTAGGCTTTAAATCGTCCAAACTTATGCACCAACTATAAAAAATAAGTATGAGGAAATTGTGGAATTTTATGATGATGTGGCGTTTATACAAGGAGAAATGTAGGTACGAAAGAAATCCTGATGGGTGATTTTAATGCCAAAATTGGAACGACAAGAAGTGGACAAAATGCAGCTGGCCCATATGGAACTGGTGAGCGCGACAATAGAGGTGACAGTTTGGTTGATTTTACTGAAAGGAAAGAACATTATATTATGAATTCGTTCTATAAGAAAAATATCAGCAGAAAACGAACATATAAAAGTCCATCTGGGCTCACAAGCGAAATTGACTACATCATGACCAACGATAAAACAATATTTTGCAATTGTACTGTCCTTAACAATTTTAATGTCGGAAGTGACGAATGGTATGAGCAAAAGTTAGGATTAACTGTCGAAGAGAGCGCGAAAGAATGGTAAGATTGTGACCTTACTTACTTGTGACCTTTCACAGAAGGACAAAGTGGAATCTGGTGTGTGGAATTATTATTATTATTATTATTCACATATGGGCCCTGGTGGACCACGCGAAGTACAGTTAGAGGCGTGTGTTGTTGTTAGCCTTTCCTGGACTTTTTTTTGTTTTAGCTTTTTTCCTTTCGTCAGACCAAGTTGTTCCAGTCTTCTTACATTTTTCTCTCTGGTCAACCTCCCAAACAATAACCTTGTGTCTGAAACAGGCTCTATCCTGAATTTCACTTTGTGTAATATTTGCTGATATTAGGTCCTCTTTAATTGCAGCAATCAATTTAATTATTTCTACTTTAGCTCTACTCCTATTATATATATATATATATATATATATATATATATATATATATATATATATATATATATATATATATATATATATATATATATATATATATATATATATATATAAATTATTGAAAGTACAATTTCAATAATTTAACAGCAAATCTAATTAATTTAATTAAATTATTGACACTTACTCCATCCGTTATTTTGTCTTACCGTAAAATAATCATATAGTTTCCAATCAAACAAGCAGTTAAACATCCACGCTACATCGTACAAATCCAGATTTATCTCGTCTTCACTCTCATTATTTATGGAGTTCCTCCATGTCGTCGCTCCGACAACACGGCCAGTCCCCTACAGCTATAATATGCACTTAACCGCACCAAGTCCTTTGTCGATTCTCCTGCATGGCCGTACAACTTTCTATGGCTTTGCCTTGTTATCGAGTATCGCACTGAATGTTCTGGCAGTCTTTTACGCTGATTTTTCAGGTATAACGTCGTGCTCGATTCAAATCGACTATCGTTTAGGTTTTACAAGAAGTATGTTAATAACTCTTATTATTAATATATAGTTTTATAATAATTATGATTCTAGAAAGGTAACAATTTTGGTCGAGAATCGATATGTCAGAGAATTAATTGTTACAGGACAAGGGATTTTCCATTGACCTGGAGAGAAGCACCTGTAGTTCTTTTCCGTAAAGTTTCTATGATGACTTGGGGTCAGTAAGTTTACTACCAATTTTATAGAAATAGTTGGAAAGAGTTTTTTACAAATCGATTCTTTCACTCGTTTTCTTTGTTTTTAGTACAATGCGTAGTCATCATTTAATTTTGAGTTTGAGTTACAAGAGTTTCTTTTTCGTTTATATTCATTTCCCTCCACGGTTCCGTTACGCTACCTTGTGGGCACACCTGGTACTATACCCGAAGTTCCAGGCAGAATGTTACGAGCGGTCCTGACTGCTACGAGCATTCGCCGTATGATGGCGTGAGTTGTGTGCGATCACGACCCGTCATTAAAATGGCCAGTTGACCTGGTCTGGCCCCGATCGCCTGTCCGAACTGCTTTCCTTGCGTTCGTCTAGAGCTCGGCTGATGACGGCTGAAAGGCTAGAAACCGGTCCCGAGAGACACGTGACGTCGAATGGTTGACAGTTCAGCGAAGGTGATCGGTGCTACCACGTGGAGAAAGGGTGAATAGATATATATATATATATATATATATATATATATATATATATATATATATATATATATATATATATATATATATATATATATATATATATATATAGAGAGAGAGAGAGAGAGAGAGAGAGAGAGAGAGAGAGAGAGAGAGAGAAATGCATGAATTATTTAAGGGGAGATTCGTTGATATCGACAGGTCTACAGATTGTTGTTTAATTATAAGCAACATCTCGTCAATCAATAATCCTTAATTGTAAACTTTTAGTTTTTTAATGGCTTTTAAAAACATAGTAAGAAAAACAAATCTCGAGTTCATGAAGCAAAATAAAAATAACGACTCCATCGTTACATCATTTATTTCGTTATCGTTACACCTCGGGGGAATATTCTGCAACGAGCCCTAAGAATTTCCGGATAAAATTTTGCTGGGGATTACTTGGCAGGTCATTGGACATCGCCAATTCTGGAACGAAAACCAATACTGACTTGACTGAAACATGAATGGACGAGCGGATGCTTTCAGAGATTCGATTACCGGATGGTTGAGTGAAAAAAAAAGCCCTTTTATGAAGTCAGTTGTCTGTTTATTAAGTGCAGCGATGTTTTCAAATGGTGTTGTATATTCTGGATATTTTTCGACAATGACTAATAATTTTCAAGTTGTAAATAAGCTATTAAATTATATGAACCGTTCCATTTTTCTTTTTATATTTAAGTGTTACGAAGGTTACTATTTATGTATCATGAATAATAAATAAAAACAAACATTTATCATTGAAAATGGTTTTATCGTTTTTTAAAATATTCTGCGCCATAATCGATGCACTTCTGCATACGTTTGAACCAATTCTCATAGCACTTTTTCCATTCCGATCGAGGTATCTCCAAAACATGCATTTTGAACGCATCAACCGCGTCTTCTGCCGTCGAAAATCGTTGACCACATAGTTTATTCCTCACGGACGAGAACAAAAAGAAATCACTGGGTACCAAATCGGGACTATAGGGCGGATGATCCGTCAATTCGATATTTTGACGGGAAAATTGGGTTATTCGGTCCGATATGCGAGAACTCGAGTTGTCATGGCGAAGAAGGATCCTGCCTGGCTGGTTGTTTTTTCTTATTTTTTCAAAGACTTCTCTTTTTCAGACTTTCTTCTTTTTAAGATTTCTGGCAAACAAATGGTTGTGTAGTATTCAGAATTGACCGTTCTACCATTCTCTAGTGGCACTGTAGCTATATGCCCATTTATCCCAAAAAAATAGGCGATCATTTGCTTCGAAGTGTTTCCTGCGCGAACAACTTTTGTTGGGTTTGGCTCATTTTGAAAAACCCACACAGTAAACTACTGTTAACTTTCTGGTTCATACGCATAGATCCAAGATTTGTCACCTATGTAGATGTTATACACGACTTTTGACGCACCACGAATACATTTTTTGAACATTTCTTTGCACCAATTGACATGAGCATTTTTTTAGCGATTGTCAAACTATGTGGAATCCTACGCTCACAAATCTTTTTCACCGCTAAATGTTCAGATAAAATCTTGTGCATGTTTGTTATTCTAATGCCCAGGGGTGCCTCAATCTCACGATATGTCAGATGATGATCTTGCTATATCAATTCACGCACAGTATCGATGCATTATCTAAATGATTGTGGCGTGTTCATACATTTTTTCTTTTTTGGGTTTTTTGCCACGATCTAGAACTGAAAAAATATTAAAAATATCTGTTCTTATGTAAATAAAAGAATCACTGGGTAAAAAATAAAACGGAGACTAATTTCTCAGTGATTCTTTTTCTACAATAAATTTGCCTAACAAACAAAAATTCAAAAAATACAACATTTTCTAAAATAAAGAATAAATAAATCCCGTTTCCAAAACGAATCTAAAAATAATTTATATTAATTTCTATATAATACTCTAAAAGACAGTAATTAAATAGATTTTGTATATGTCAATGACACTTACATTAACAATAATTGTAAATAATAATAATTAATTAATAATTATTAAATAATTAATGTTCAAAAGTTTGTATTTATTTTAGAAACTTTTATATTTTTAAAATTTGTGTTACTAACTAGTACTACTACTACTTTGTCACTAATTCAGTGGTATACAATGGTTTTAGATGGTGTTTCATCGTCGTCGAAAATCGTAGTAAATCATTACACGAAAATACTCACGAGTTAATTGCATTTTATTGACTGAGATAAAATTTTCAAATCACTAAACAACACAAATAGCGTCCGTATAACAAAACGTTCTGAGTACTTATACAGTCAACAATTTTAAACTGTACGATGTATATATCAGATGGCGTCTAGCAACACCATTGTTGTTAATTTCTGATTCTGACATAAATAAATATAAACTATAAACTCTCGTATATATACATATAACATGCAACACATATATACAATTACAATACTACAAAGCATATATGCAATCCACCTTTCATCGCCAGATACAATCCGCTTCAGAAATGGAGCTTCAGATTTATTTTTCAGTAGAAGACCCTATGAAGAAATTCAATCCAGCAAATCATTCAATAAGTCCATGAGAGACCCACTCATTTGAGAGACCCCCCTATTTGCCAATATTTAATTTATCTGCTATCTCACAAAGCGTGGCGCATAGATCTTCGACCATTGTAGTCTCTATAGTCTCTATTACATCGAGATAGGTGCTTGAAGGACGACCAAAGCGGTGCCTCCAGGCCAAAATCTCCACCACTGAACTGACCAAACCACTTTTACAGTGGTATCTCCTCAACAGAACCCTCCTCCCTACGAACTATGACAGATCGATAGCTACAAAAATTCTGTTTTATTTTCAGATTCTGCAACTCCAGATGAACGACTACAAGTATCACTACGTCTTCACATCGTTTGATATCGAAACTTTCGACTTGGAGGACTTTAAGTACAATTTTGTAAATATGACAGCGTTCAGAATCGTGGATATAGATCAGCTGGCCGTCAAGGAGATTTTGAGAGACATGAGCAAGTTCCAAGCCAATCAGGAATTGACACCTATCAATACCAGCTTTATTAAGGTAAGAAGTGAGTGAACACTGTGTGATGATCGTTCGAAGAGTTCTCGGTCTGAGCTAGAGATAACGCTAGCAAAGTTTCATTCGCATGCGTTTGTTACTTGGTTGTTGCGATGGAGTAAAACAAACAACCAAATCTTAACATAAATGTAATAATTTTGTAGAAAATGGATTATTTCTCTGTAAATTATTATTCAACAATTATTATTATGAAAATTTTCCTTTTTTTTTGAGAATATAAAGCTATATATGTCATCTCATAAATTCTTATATAGGGCAAAGAGTTTTCCAAAGCTTTTTCTAAAGTTTATATGATGTCTTGGAGTCAAAAAGTTTGTTTACAATCACTGTTATCAACAATTGTAGAACATGTTCGCTCGTTTTTTTTTTGTTACTGGTGTAATATATACAGCTAGGGCCATCTACGGGTAAATTCTGTATATATATATATATATATATATATATATATATATATATATATATATATATATATATATATATATATATATATATAGGCCCTAGCTATCAATGTAGTTACCGTCAAACCGTATCATCGACACTATTTCCTTGTTGACATCTAACAAAGATTTTCAACTCACAACGATACAAGTTTCATACGACAGCATAGTTTGTAATAGCGTTCAACATTCTGTGGATGGAAACTACGATTTGCCGTCAACGTTGATTTTCTGTTACCATTTGAAGAAAACTGCTACAGATTCGCATCTAATGTTTGTCGAAGCTTACGGTGAACATGCTCTTGGTAAATCGCAGTGCTCTGAGTGGAGGTAAAAAATTTAAAATTGGCGATTTTGAAATTGAGCCATCGGAAAGATCCAGAAGATGAGAAAATGGATTCTACATGAACTGAATGAAAGAGCACCAGGAAGACCAAAAAACCACTTGCGAAATGCTGCTCGCCAGATACGAAAGACAGTCATTTCTCCATCGAATTCTGACTAGCGATGAAAAGTAGATATATTTTGAGAATCCTAAGCGTAAAAGATCATGGGTAACTCCAGGCGAACCATCGACATCTACTGCAAGGGCAAATCGCTATGAACGGAAGACAATGCTCTGCGTTTGATGGGATCAAAAGAGTGTGATCTATTATAAGCTGCTAAAACCTGGCGGAACCGTTAATATTAAATGCTACCGACAACAAATATTCGATTTGAATCAAGCTGTGCGTGAAAAACGACCAGAATGTAAAAAAAAGACAACACACAAATTTTTCTTCATGATAATGCGCCGTCACACACAACAAAACTGGTCAAGGAAACAATTGAGGCGTTTTGTTGGAAAATACTTTCGCATGTGGCTTACTCACCAGACTTGGCTCCGTCCGATAGCTACTTATTTGTATCAATGGAACACGCACTTGCTTGGCAGAGCTTCACTTCTTACCAAAATGGCTCGATGACCGCTTTGCCTCAAAAGAGTAACAGTTTTTTTGGCGTGGCATCCACAAATTGTCAGACAGGTGGGAAAAATGTATAGCTAGCGATGGACAATACTTCGAATAAAATATTTTTTTATTATTTCCATACAATAAAAGTGTATTTTCTAAAATTCCAATTCCATATTTACATACCTAGTATATATATATATATATATATATATATATATATATATATATATATATATATATATATATATATATATATATATATAGATATATAGGAATTTAGAGATTGTGGACAGCTTTGTATATCTTGGGCAGAGGATTTCCATGGAGGGGAATACCGCCCGGGAGGTGGAACGGCGTGTTAAATGTGGCTGGCAGGCATTTGGTAGGCTCAACATAGTGTTTAAGAACATACTCCCACTTTGCCTGAAAAGAAAAGTATTCGATCAGTGCGTTCTACCCGTTATGACATACGGAAGTGAAACCTGGACACTCACATCGCAATCAATTCAAAAACTTCGGGTGGCACAGAGGGGAATGGAAAGATGTATACTTGGCATTACAAGACGAGATAGAAAGTCCTGCGCATGGATCAGGGAACAAACAAAAGTCTGCGACATCATTGGAAGAGTAAAACAGTTGAAATGGAGATGGGCAGGCCATATAGCGAGGCGATGGGACGACAGATGGACCAAGGCAATCCTGGAGTGGATACCGCTTGATCGCAAACGTCCGCGAAGAAGACCGAAAGCACGATGGACTGATGACATCGTTAAGTATATTGGACCCGAGTGGCAGAGGAAAGCCCAGGACCGTGAAGGTTGGAAGCATGCTGAAGAGGCCTTCATCCTGCAGTGGATCGATACGGGCTGATGATGATGATGATGATGATATATATATATATATATATATATATATATATATATATATATATATATATATATATATATATATATATATGTAATGGTGGCCAATAAAATAAGAATGGCAGAGCTGCAAATAAAATAACTACGGCTGCCTCGGGAAAATCCTGAGAATAAAAGTGCAAGATCATCAAATGGTCAAATGGCAAAGCTCAGTTCAGATCGTTAGGTAATTACCGAGGAATACAGGATACTAGGATCCCGAAGCAGATCCTTTACGATAAATTAGAGAACAAGAAACGAAATCTGGGATGTCCAAAAAGAAGATATAATGACGTAATAAAATTGCCTCTAAATAAGTCTATGTTAAGCGTGTCCGACTGGAAAAAGACGTCAAACCACAGACCCCAATGGCGTGAGAAGGCATACAGAGCTGAGCAGCTCTATGAGGAAGATAATCGCCGAAAAGCCGCAGACAAAAGATAAATGCGAAAAGAATTCTGTATCTTGCTGACCTTAAATGTCCAGCATGCAGGAGAACATGTAGATCTAAGCTGGGTTATCTGGGCCATTATAAAACACATAATTCGTCAACAATGGCTCGGCGAAACTACTCATGGCTAAGGTCATACTTGTATCGGATTGACAGCCATCATCATTATCACAACAGTAAGCAAATGTACTGTAGCAGGAACTACATTATTACTACATCATTAATCATTCCATTAAAAAAGAATCATTTAAATTATGTTAGTTTACGCGGTTTTTATAACCCACCTGAAAGTTATTAATTATTATTAATTTAGGTAAGACTTACCCAGAAAAAATAATCAAAAAAAAAGTCGCGTCTGCTTTTAGAATTATGTATTTGCTTTAAAATGAAAAAAAGCTTAGTATGAATAATAAAATAAAATAATAACTCGCCTTCTTTTAATAGTAACACTCTAACATATTTTCATCCCAAAATCCTTGATGTTGTTGTTCGAAAATATTTAAATCTTGGTGAAAACGTTCCCCTTGTTCATCACTCATATTTTTTAACGAATCTACAATGGGTCTTCTTTTTTTTGAAAATCTAAACTGTCCACAAGCTAAGAAAAAAGATCAGAACTTTACACTTTTTTTTACACTTTCTATTCGACATTTTAATTTAATCTGAAACAAGATATTTGTTGTTTGAATCGAATAAATAAATATTATACTAAAGTCATCACGTAGGGTAGTTGAAAGAAAATGATTTGTCTGTAGAAAACAAATTTGACTAGATAGGATATTGCTGCTCACACTTTTAGATTTAAGGAAGGTAGATTAACATATTTATATACATTTCTTTCGGGATATATAAAAAAATTACAATTTGTAAACTAGCGTTATTGATTGATTTGTCCGTTATTTTGTGATAGTTCATTTTTTACTTTATCACTATCATATCACTTTTATTTTTTAACTTTGTATGTGACTATAGTTTCGTAAAGCAATGTTACATTATCAAACACTACTTTAAAATTGTTTTAACTTTACTTTAGCCACACAAAAATAAAAAATAAAAGTGATATATAACAAAGTAAAAAATTGTTTCATTCGGTTTAAGAATTATTTAGCTATTACTTTGTTTCTCCCAGATAGGAGTCTCCATTCGACTTCATCCATATTTATATTCATGCATCGGATTGTGATAAAAAAAAAGACGATACTTGATCATTTTTATAGCCATCCAGACCATACAAGCTCCAATCTCGTTAAGAAAATAAAAAAGAACGAAAAAATAACCTTTCGAACGTCTAAATCAAATAAAATTGTTTTCGACTCGAGTCCAACTGATTCTCCCCGAAAAAGAAAAACTTTCTTTAAATTAATTTTTAATTTCTTTGAAATTATTTTCTTAGGAGTTCTCAGATAACCAAAACGTAAAATATATTTATCTCATCCAAAAATAATCCTATAATTCTATTGATTTTTGTTCGGGCTTTCATATTAATCGTAGAAGACGAACTGAATGGTAAAACTTGAGAGAGGTTTTCGGAAATTTCAAATCTCTTTGAAATTTTGATGTCTTAATCTCCCATAATGTTAATATTTTAACGAGCCTGTCGAATATTAACGGAAAGCTTTCCTTATTAAAAAAAAAACATGCCACACAGTAATGAGAAGCAAATAAACATGCGATAAAAACAGACCATTTTACAGTATATTTCGTTAAGGTTCTGTATATTGAAGAATCAATAAAACCATCATAGTTGACTCGGTACACAACTAGCGCAATTTAAGACAGACTCGTAATATATCTTTAAAGTTTCAATATCCCTTTCGCACCATTCAATACCATATAGACAAATTTTAGATACAGATTATAAAATAACCTAAACCTAGCTATTTGAACATTCTGAAATTCCTACTAACCTAAACCAAAAAAACATAGTCTAAGTACAGAATGTTATTCAGTTAGATTTGGTACGACGTGCGCTGTTTAGTATGATCACAAAATAGATGTCAAAAATGTCTACTCGCTAATCAGGACCAAATTATCAAATTCTAAGTACAGCTCGTTATTCAGAATAAAATTTGCTTTCTTTTAGACATATGGAGGTGTCCATTATACTTTCATGTTAAATTTGACGCGATGTGCGCTCTTAGAGATGAACTCAAACTAGATATTTTCGCCTTCAAAAGTTTCTACTGGCTAATCAGGACCAAATTATAAACTTCTAAGTACAGCTCGTTATTCAGAATAAAATTTGCTTTCTTTTAGACATATCGAGGTGTCCATTAAACATTCATGTTAGATTTGACGCGATGTGCGCTCTTAGAGATGAACTCAAACTAGATATTTTCGCCTTCAAAAGTTTCTACTGGCTAATCAGGACCAAATTATAAACTTCTAAGTACAGCTCGTTATTCAGAATAAAATTTGCTTTCTTTTAGACATATGGAGGTGTCCATTAAGCATTCATGTTAGATTTGACGCGATGTGCGCTCTTAGAGATGAAATCAAACTAGATATTTTCGCCTTCAAAAATTTCTACTGGCTAATCAGGACCAAATTATGAAATTCTAAGTACAGCATGTCATTCACAATAAAATTTGTTTTCTTTTATACATATTGAGATGTCCATGAAACATTCAAGTTAGATTTGACGTGATGTGCGCTCTTAGAGATGAACTCAAACTAGACATTTTCGCCTTCAAAAATGTCTACTGGCTAATCAGGACCAAATTATAAAATTCTAAGTACAGCTCGTTATTCAGAATGAAATTTGCTTTCTTCTGTATATATTGAAGTGTCCATCAAACATTCATGTCAGATTTGAAACGATGTGCGCTCTTAGAGATGAATTCAAACTAGATATTTTCGCTTTTAAAAATTTCTACTGGCTAATCAGGACCAAATTATAAAATTCTAAGTACAGCTCATTAATCAGAATAAAATTTGCTTTCTTCCGTGTATATTGAAGTGTCCATCAAACATTCATGTTAGATTTGACGCGATGTGCGCTCTTAGAGATGAACTCAAACTAGCTATTTTCGCCTTCAAAAATTTCTACTGGCTAATCAGGACCAAATTATAAAATTCTAAGTACAGCTCATTAATCAGAATAAAATTTGCTTTCTTCCGTGTATATTGAAGTGTCCATCAAACATTCATGTTAGATTTGACGCGATGTGCGCTCTTAGAGATGAACTCAAACTAGCTATTTTCGCCTTCAAAAATTCCTACTGGCTAATCAGGACCAAATTATAAAATTCTAAGTACAGCTCGTTATTCAGAATAGAATTTGCTTTCTTTAAGACATATGGAGGTGTCCATTAAACTTTCATGTTAAATTTGACGCGATGTGCGCTCTTATAGATGAACTCAAACTAGATATTTTGGCCTTCAAAAATTTCTACTGGCTCATCAGGACCAAATTATCAAATTCTAAGTACAGCTCGTTATTCAGAATGAAATTTGCTTTCTTCTGTATATATTGAAGTGTCCATCAAACATTCATGTTAGATTTGAAACGATGTGAGCTCTTAGAGATGAACTCAAACTAGATATTTTCGCCTTCAAAAATGTCTACCGGCTAATCAGGACCAAATTATCAAATTCTAAGTACAGCTCGTTATTCAGAATGAAATTTGTTTTCTTTTAAACATTTGGAAGTGTTCATTAAACATTCATGTTAGATTTGACGCGATGTGCGCTCTTAGAGATGAACTCAAACTAGATATTTTCGCCTTCAAAAATGTCTACTGGCTAATCAGGGCCAAATTATCAAATTCTAAGTACAACACGTTATTCAGAATAAAATTTGCTTTCTTTTAGACATATGGAGGTGTCCATTAAACATTCATGTTAGATTTGACGCGATGTGCGCTCTTATAGATGAACTCAAACTAGATATTTTGGCTTTCAAAAATTTCTACTGGCTCATCAGGACCAAATTATCAAATTCTAAGTACAGCATGTTATTCAGAATAAAATTTGCTTTCTTTTAGACATATGGAGGTGTCCATTAAACATTCATGTTAGATTTGACGCGATGTGCGCTCTTAGAGATGAACTCAAACTAGATATTTTCGCCTTCAAAAGTTTCTACTGGCTAATCAGGACCAAATTATAAACTTCTAAGTACAGCTCGTTATTCAGAATAAAATTTGCTTTCTTTTAGACATATGGAGGTGTCCATTAAACATTCATGTTAGATTTGACGCGATGTGCGCTCTTAGAGATGAAATCAAACTAGATATTTTGCCTTCAAAAATTTCTACTGGCTAATCAGGACCAAATTATGAAATTCTAAGTACAGCATGTCATTCACAATAAAATTTGTTTTCTTTTATACATATTGAGATGTCCATGAGACATTCAAGTTAGATTTGACGTGATGTGCGCTCTTAGAGATGAACTCAAACTAGACATTTTCGCCTTCAAAAATGTCTACTGGCTAATCAGGACCAAATTATAAAATTCTAAGTACAGCTCGTTATTCAGAATGAAATTTGCTTTCTTCTGTATATATTGAAGTGTCCATCAAACATTCATGTCAGATTTGAAACGATGTGCGCTCTTAGAGATGAATTCAAACTAGATATTTTCGCTTTTAAAAATTTCTACTGGCTAATCAGGACCAAATTATAAAATTCTAAGTACAGCTCATTAATCAGAATAAAATTTGCTTTCTTCCGTGTATATTGAAGTGTCCATCAAACATTCATGTTAGATTTGACGCGATGTGCGCTCTTAGAGATGAACTCAAACTAGCTATTTTCGCCTTCAAAAATTTCTACTGGCTAATCAGGACCAAATTATAAAATTCTAAGTACAGCTCATTAATCAGAATAAAATTTGCTTTCTTCCGTGTATATTGAAGTGTCCATCAAACATTCATGTTAGATTTGACGCGATGTGCGCTCTTAGAGATGAACTCAAACTAGCTATTTTCGCCTTCAAAAATTTCTACTGGCTAATCAGGACCAAATTATAAAATTCTAAGTACAGCTCATTAATCAGAATAAAATTTGCTTTCTTCCGTGTATATTGAAGTGTCCATCAAACATTCATGTTAGATTTGACGCGATGTGCGCTCTTAGAGATGAACTCAAACTAGCTATTTTCGCCTTCAAAAATTTCTACTGGCTAATCAGGACCAAATTATAAAATTCTAAGTACAGCTCGTTATTCAGAATAGAATTTGCTTTCTTTAAGACATATGGAGGTGTCCATTAAACTTTCATGTTAAATTTGACGCGATGTGCGCTCTTATAGATGAACTCAAACTAGATATTTTGGCCTTCAAAAATTTCTACTGGCTCATCAGGACCAAATTATCAAATTCTAAGTACAGCTCGTTATTCAGAATGAAATTTGCTTTCTTCTGTATATATCGAAGTGTCCATCAAACATTCATGTTAGATTTGAAACGATGTGAGCTCTTAGAGATGAACTCAAACTAGATATTTTCGCCTTCAAAAATGTCTACCGGCTAATCAGGACCAAATTATCAAATTCTAAGTACAGCTCGTTATTCAGAATGAAATTTGTTTTCTTTTAAACATTTGGAAGTGTTCATTAAACATTCATGTTAGATTTGACGCGATGTGCGCTCTTAGAGATGAACTCAAACTAGATATTTTCGCCTTCAAAAATGTCTACTGGCTAATCAGGGCCAAATTATCAAATTCTAAGTACAACACGTTATTCAGAATAAAATTTGCTTTCTTTTAGACATATGGAGGTGTCCATTAAACATTCATGTTAGATTTGACGCGATGTGCGCTCTTATAGATGAACTCAAACTAGATATTTTGGCATTCAAAAATTTCTACTGGCTAATCAGGACCAAATTATCAAATTCTAAGTACAGCTCGTTATTCAGAATGAAATTTGCTTTCTTCTGTGTATATTGAAGTGTCCATCAAACATCCATGTTAGATTTGAAACGATGTGCGCTCTTAGAGACGAACTCAAACTAGATATTTTGGCCTTCAAAAATTTCTACTGGCTAATCAGGACCAATTATAAAATTCTAAGTACAGCTCATTAATCAGAATAAAATTTGCTTTCTTCCGTGTATATTGAAGTGTCCATCAAACATTCATGTCAGATTTGAAACGATGTGCGCTCTTAGAGATGAATTCAAACTAGATATTTTCGCTTTTAAAAATTTCTACTGGCTAATCAGGACCAAATTATAAAATTCTAAGTACAGCTCATTAATCAGAATAAAATTTGCTTTCTTCCGTGTATATTGAAGTGTCCATCAAACATTCATGTTAGATTTGACGCGATGTGCGCTCTTAGAGATGAACTCAAACTAGCTATTTTCGCCTTCAAAAATTTCTACTGGCTAATCAGGACCAAATTATAAAATTCTAAGTACAGCTCATTAATCAGAATAAAATTTGCTTTCTTCCGTGTATATTGAAGTGTCCATCAAACATTCATGTTAGATTTGACGCGATGTGCGCTCTTAGAGATGAACTCAAACTAGCTATTTTCGCCTTCAAAAATTTCTACTGGCTAATCAGGACCAAATTATAAAATTCTAAGTACAGCTCATTAATCAGAATAAAATTTGCTTTCTTCCGTGTATATTGAAGTGTCCATCAAATATGCATGTTAGATTTGAAACGATGTGCGCTCTTAGAGATGAACTCAAACTAGATATTTTCGCCTTCAAAAATTTCTACTTGCTAATCAGGACCAAATTATAAAATTCTAGGTACAACACGTTATTCAGAATAAAATTTGCTTTCTTTTAGACATATGGAAGTGTTCATCAAACATTCATGTTAGATTTGACGCGATGTGCGCTCTTAGAGATGAACTCAAACTAGATATTTTCGCATTCAAAAATTTCTACTGGCTAATCAGGACCAAATTATCAAATTCTAAGTACAGCTCGTTATTCAGAATGAAATTTGCTTTCTTCTGTGTATATTGAAGTGTCCATCAAACATTCATGTTAGATTTGACGCGATGTGCGCTCTTAGAGATGAACTCAAACTAGATATTTTGGCTTTCAAAAATTTCTACTGGCTCATCAGGACCAAATTATCAAATTCTAAGTACAGCATGTTATTCAGAATAAAATTTGCTTTCTTTTAGACATATGGAGGTGTCCATTAAACATTCATGTTAGATTTGACGCGATGTGCGCTCTTAGAGATGAACTCAAACTAGATATTTTCGCATTCAAAAATTTCTACTGGCTAATCAGGACCAAATTATCAAATTCTAAGTACAGCTCGTTATTCAGAATGAAATTTGCTTTCTTCTGTGTATATTGAAGTGTCCATCAAACATTCATGTTAGATTTGAAACGATGTGCGCTCTTAGAGATGAACTCAAACTAGATATTTTCGCCTTCAAAAATTTCTACTTGCTAATCAGGACCAAATTATAAAATTCTAGGTACAACACGTTATTCAGAATAAAATTTGCTTTCTTTTAGACATATGGAAGTGTTCATCAAACATTCATGTTAGATTTGACGCGATGGGCGCTCTTAGAGATGAACTCAAACTAGATATTTTGGCCTTCAAAAATTTCTACTGGCTAATCAGGACCAAATTATCAAATTCTAAGTACAGCTCGTTATTCAGAATGAAATTTGCTTTCTTCTGTGTATATTGAAGTGTCCATCAAATATGCATGTTAGATTTGAAACGATGTGCGCTCTTAGAGATGAACTCAAACTAGATATTTTCGCCTTCAAAAATTTCTACTTGCTAATCAGGACCAAATTATAAAATTCTAGGTACAACACGTTATTCAGAATAAAATTTGCTTTCTTTTAGACATATGGAAGTGTTCATCAAACATTCATGTTAGATTTGACGCGATGGGCGCTCTTAGAGATGAACTCAAACTAGATATTTTGGCCTTCAAAAATTTCTACTGGCTAATCAGGACCAAATTATCAAATTCTAAGTACAGCTCGTTATTCAGAATGAAATTTGCTTTCTTCTGTGTATATTGAAGTGTCCATCAAATATGCATGTTAGATTTGAAACGATGTGCGCTCTTAGAGATGAACTCAAACTAGATATTTTCGCCTTCAAAAATTTCTACTTGCTAATCAGGACCAAATTATAAAATTGTAGGTACAACACGTTATTCAGAATAAAATTTGCTTTCTTTTGGACATATGGAAGTGTCCATTAAACATTCATGTTAGATTTGACGCGATGTGCGCTCTTAGAGATGAATTTAAAGTAGATATTTTCGCCTTCATAAGTTTCTACTGGCTAATCAGGACCAAATTATAAACTTCTAAGTACAACACGTTATTCA
The DNA here is from genome assembly GCA_031761425.1 of Cosmopolites sordidus. NCBI lineage: Eukaryota > Metazoa > Arthropoda > Insecta > Coleoptera > Curculionidae > Cosmopolites > Cosmopolites sordidus. Next base: position 318,797 of record JARFXV010000826.1, read on the forward strand.
GAATAAAATTTGCTTTCTTTTAGACATATGGAGGTGTCCATTATACTTTCATGTTAAATTTGACGCGATGTGCGCTCTTAGAGATGAACTCAAACTAGATATTTCTGCATTCAAAAATTTCTACTGGCTCATCAGGATCAAATTATCAAATTCTAAGTACAGCTCGTTATTCAGAATGAAATTTGCTTTCTTCTGCATATATTGAAGTGTCCATCAAACATTCATGTTAGATTTGAAACGATGTGCGCTCTTAGAGATGAACTCAAACTAGATATTTTCGCCTTCAAAAATTTCTACTGACTAATCAGGACCAAATTATAAAATTCTAAGTACAACACGTTATTCAGAATAAAATTTGTTTTCTTTTATACATACTGAGGTGTCCATGAAACATTCAAGTTAGATTTGACGCGATGTGCGCTCTTAGAGATGAACTCAAACTAGATATTTTCGCTTTCAAAAATTTCTACTGGCTAATCAGGACCAAATTATAAAATTCTAAGTACAATACGTCATTCAGAATAAAATTTGCTTTCTTTTAGACATATGGAGGTGTCCATCAAACATTCATGTTAGATTTGACGCGATTTGCGCTCTTAGAGATGAACTCAAACTAGATATTTTGGCCTTCAAAAACTTCTACTGACTCATCAGGACCAAATTATCAAATTCTAAGTACAGCTCGTTATTCAGAATGAAATTTGCTTTCTTCTGTATATATTGAAGTGTCCATCAAACATTCATGTTAGATTTGAAACGATGTGCGCTCTTAGAGATGAACTCAAACTAGATATTTTCGCCTTCAAAAATTTCTACTGGCTCATCAGGACCAAATTATCAAATTCTAAGTACAGCATGTCATTCAGAATAAAATTTGTTTTCTTTTATACATACTGAGGTGTCCATGAAACATTCAAGTTAGATTTGACGCGATGTGCGCTCTTAGAGATGAACTCAAACTAGATATTTTCGCTTTCAAAAATTTCTACTGGCTAATCAAGACCAAATTATAAAATTGTAGGTACAACACGTTATTCAGAATAAAATTTGCTTTCTTTTGGACATATGGAAGTGTCCATCAAACATTCATGTTAGATTTGAAACGATGTGCGCTCTTAGAGATGAACTCAAACTAGATATTTTGGCCTTCAAAAATTTCTACTGGCTCATCAGGACCAAATTATCAAATTCTAAGTACAGCATGTCATTCAGAATAAAATTTGTTTTCTTTTATACATATTGAGGTGTCCATGAAACATTCAAGTTAGATTTGACGCGATGTGCGCTCTTAGAGATGAACTCAAACTAGATATTTTCGCCTTCAAAAATTTCTACTGGCTAATCAGGACCAAATTATAAAATTCTAAGTACAGCATGTCATTCACAATAAAATTTGTTTTCTTTTATACATATTGAGATGTCCATGAAACATTCAAGTTAGATTTGACGTGATGTGCGCTCTTAGAGATGAACTCAAACTAGACATTTTCGCCTTCAAAAATGTCTACCGGCTAATCAGGACCAAATTATCAAATTCTAAGTACAGCTCGTTATTCAGAATGAAATTTGTTTTCTTTTAGACATTTGGAAGTGTTCATTAAACATTCATGTTAGATTTGACGCGATGTGCGCTCTTAGAGATGAACTCAAACTAGATATTTTCGCCTTCAAAAATGTCTACTGGCTAATCAGGGCCAAATTATCAAATTCTAAGTACAACACGTTATTCAGAATAAAATTTGCTTTCTTTTAGACATATGGAGGTGTCCATTAAACATTCATGTTAGATTTAAAACGATATGCGCTCTTAGAGATGAACTCAAACTAGATATTTTGGCCTTCAAAAATTTCTACTGGCTCATCAGGACCAAATTATCAAATTCTAAGTACAGCATGTCATTCAGAATAAAATTTGTTTTCTTTTATACATATTGAGGTGTCCATGAAACATTCAAGTTAGATTTGAGGCGATGTGCGCTCTTAGAGATGAATTCAAACTAGATATTTTCGCCTTCAAAAGTTTCTACTGGCTAATCAGGACCAAATTATAAAATTCTAAGTACAACACGTTATTCAGAATAAAATTTGCTTTCTTTTAGACATATGGAGGTGTCCATTATACATTCATGTTAGATTTGACGCGATGTGCGCTCTTAGAGATGAATTCAAACTAGATATTTTCACCTTCAAAAATTTCTACTGGCTAAGCAGGACCAAATTATAAAATTCTAAGTACAACTCGTTATTTAGAATAAAATTTGCTTTCTTTTAGACATATGGAGGTGTCCATTATACATTCATGTTAGATTTGACGCGATGTGCCCTCTTAGAGATGAACTCAAACTAGATATTTTCACCTTCAAAAATTTCTACTGGCTAATCAGGACCAAATTATAAAATTCTAAGTACAACACGTTATTCAGAATAAAATTTGCTTTCTTTTAGACATATGGACGTGTCTATTAAACTTTCATGTTAGATTTGAGGCGATGTGCGCTCTTAGAGATGAACTCAAACTAGATATTTTCGCCTTCAAAAATTTCTACTGGCTAATCAAGACCAAATTATAAAATTCTAGGTACAACACGTTATTCAGAATAAAATTTGCTTTCTTTTGGACATATGGAAGTGCCCATTAAACATTCATGTTAGATTTGACGCGATGTGCGCTCTTAGAGATGAACTCAAACTAGATATTTTCGCATTCAAAAATTTCTACTAGCTAATCAGGACCAAATTATCAAATTCTAAGTACAGCTCGTTATTCAGAATGAAATTTGCTTTCTTCCGTGTATATTGAAGTGTCCATCAAACATGCATGTTAGATTTGAAACGATGTGCGCTCTTAGAGATGAACTCAAACTAGATATTTTCGCCTTCATAAGTTTCTACTGGCTAATCAGGACCAAATTATAAAATTCTAAGTACAACACGTTATTCAGAATAAAATTTGCTTTCTTTAAGACATATGGAGGTGTCCATTAAACTTTCATGTTAAATTTGACGCGATGTGCGCTCTTATAAATGAACTCAAACTAGATATTTTGGCCTTCAAAAACTTCTACTGGCTCATCAGGACCAAATTATCAAATTCTAAGTACTACACCTTATTCAGAATAAAATTTGCTTTCTTTAAGACATATGGAGGTGTCCATTAAACTTTCATGTTAAATTTGACGCGATGTGCGCTCTTATAGATGAACTCAAACTAGATATTTTGGCCTTCAAAAACTTCTGCTGGCTCATCAGGACCAAATTATCAAATTCTAAGTACAGCTCGTTATTCAGAATGAAATTTGCTTTCTTCTGTGTATATTGAAGTGTCCATCAAACATTCATGTTAGATTTGAAACGATGTGCGCTCTTAGAGATGAACTCAAACTAGATATTTTGGCTTTCAAAAATTTCTACTGGCTCATCAGGACAAAATTATCAAATTCTAAGTACAACACGTTATTCAGAATAAAATTTGCTTTCTTTTAGACATATGGAAGTGTTCATCAAACATTCATGTTAGATTTGACGCGATATGCGCTCTTAGAGATGAACTCAAACTAAATATTTTCGCTTTCAAAAATTTCTACCGGCTAATCAGGACCAAATTATAAAATTCTAAGTACAGCTCGTTATTCAGAATGAAATTTGCTTTCTTCTGTGTATATTGAAGTGTCCATCAAACATTCATGTTAGATTTGAAACGATGTGCGCTCTTAGAGATGAACTCAAACTAGATATTTTCGCCTTCAAAAATTTCTACTGGCTCATCAGGACCAAATTATCAAATTCTAAGTACAGCATGTCATTCAGAATAAAATTTGTTTTCTTTTATACATACTGAGGTGTCCATGAAACATTCAAGTTAGATTTGACGCGATGTGCGCTCTTAGAGATGAACTCAAACTAGATATTTTCGCCTTCAAAAATGTCTACTGGCTAATCAGGACCAAATTATAAAATTCTAAGTACAACACGTCATTCAGAATAAAATTTGCTTTCTTTTAGACATATGGAGGTGTCCATTAAACATTCATGTTAGATTTGACGAGATGTGCTCTCTTAGAGATGAACTCAAACTAGATATTTTCGCATTCAAAAATTTCTACTGGCTAATCAGGACCAAATTATAAAATTCTAAGTACAACACGTTATTCAGAATAAAATTAGCTTTCTTTTAGACATATGGAAGTGTTCATCAAACATTCATTTTAGATTTGACGCGATATGCGCTCTTTGAGATAAACTCAAACTAGATATTTTCGCCTTCAAAAATTTCTACTGGCTAATCAAGACCAAATTATAAAATTCTAAGTACAGCTCGTTATTCAGAATGAAATTTGCTTTCTTCTGTATATATTGAAGTATCCATCAAACATTCATGTTAGATTTGAAACGATGTGCGCTCTTAGAGATGAACTCAAACTAGATATTTTCGCCTTCAAAAATGTCTACTGGCTAATCAGGACCAAATTATCAAATTCTAAGTACAGCTCGTAATTCAGAATGAAATTTGCTTTCTTCTGTATATACTGAGGTGTCCATCAAACATTCATGTTAGATTTGAAACGATGTGCGCTCTTAGAGATGGACTCAAACTAGATATTTTCGCCTTCAAAAATTACTACTGGCTAATCAGGACCAAATTATAAAATTCTAAATACAACACGTTAAAGCTTTTGCTTTCTTCCGTGTATATTGAAGTGTCCATCAAACATGCATGTTAGATTTGAAACGATGTGCGCTCTTAGAGATGAACTCAAACTAGATATTTTCGCCTTCAAAAATTTCTACTTGCTAATCAGGACCAAATTATAAAATTCTAGGTACAACACGTTATTCAGAATAAAATTTGCTTTCTTTTAGACATATGGAAGTGTTTATCAAACATTCATGTTAGATTTGACGCGATGTGCGCTCTTAGAGATGAACTCAAACTAGATATTTTCGCCTTCAAAAATTTCTACTTGCTAATCAGGACCAAATTATAAAATTCTAAGTACAACACGTCATTCAGAATAAAATTTGCTTTCTTTTAGACATATGGAGGTGTCCATTAAACATTCATGTTAGATTTGACGAGATGTGCTCTCTTAGAGATGAACTCAAACTAGATATTTTCGCATTCAAAAATTTCTACTGGCTAATCAGGACCAAAATATAAAATTCTAAGTACAACACGTTATTCAGAATAAAATTAGCTTTCTTTTAGACATATGGAAGTGTTCATCAAACATTCATTTTAGATTTGACGCGATATGCGCTCTTTGAGATAAACTCAAACTAGATATTTTCGCCTTCAAAAATTTCTACTGGCTAATCAAGACCAAATTATAAAATTCTAAGTACAGCTCGTTATTCAGAATGAAATTTGCTTTCTTCTGTATATATTGAAGTATCCATCAAACATTCATGTTAGATTTGAAACGATGTGCGCTCTTAGAGATGAACTCAAACTAGATATTTTCGCCTTCAAAAATTTCTACTTGCTAATCAGGACCAAATTATAAAATTCTAGGTACAACACGTTATTCAGAATAAAATTTGCTTTCTTTTAGACATATGGAAGTGTTTATCAAACATTCATGTTAGATTTGACGCGATGTGCGCTCTTAGAGATGAACTCAAACTAGATATTTTCGCCTTCAAAAATTTCTACTTGCTAATCAGGACCAAATTATAAAATTCTAGGTACAACACGTTATTCAGAATAAAATTTGCTTTCTTTTAGACATATGGAAGTGTTTATCAAACATTCATGTTAGATTTGACGCGATGTGCGCTCTTAGAGATGAACTCAAACTAGATATTTTGGCCTTCAAAAACTTCTACTGGCTAATCAGGACCAAATTATAAAATTCTAAGTACAACACGTCATTCAGAATAAAATTTGCTTTCTTTTAGACATATGGAGGTGTCCATTAAACATTCATGTTAGATTTGACGAGATGTGCTCTCTTAGAGATGAACTCAAACTAGATATTTTCGCATTCAAAAATTTCTACTGGCTAATCAGGACCAAATTATAAAATTCTAAGTACAACACGTTATTCAGAATAAAATTAGCTTTCTTTTAGACATATGGAAGTGTTCATCAAACATTCATTTTAGATTTGACGCGATATGCGCTCTTTGAGATAAACTCAAACTAGATATTTTCGCCTTCAAAAATTTCTACTGGCTAATCAAGACCAAATTATAAAATTCTAAGTACAGCTCGTTATTCAGAATGAAATTTGCTTTCTTCTGTATATATTGAAGTATCCATCAAACATTCATGTTAGATTTGAAACGATGTGCGCTCTTAGAGATGAACTCAAACTAGATATTTTCGCCTTCAAAAATTTCTACTTGCTAATCAGGACCAAATTATAAAATTCTAGGTACAACACGTTATTCAGAATAAAATTTGCTTTCTTTTAGACATATGGAAGAGTCTATTAAACATTCATGTTAGATTTGACGCGATGTGCGCTCTTAGAGATGAACTCAAACTAGATATTTTCGCCTTCAAAAATGTCTACCGGCTAATCAGGGCCAAATTATAAAATTCTAAGTACAGCTCGTTATTCAGAATGAAATTTGCTTTCTTCTGTGTATATTGAAGTGTCCATCAAATATTCATGTTAGATTTGAAACGATGTGCGCTCTTAGAGATGAACTCAAACTAGATATTTTGGCCTTCAAAAATTTCTACTGGCTCATCAGGACCAAATTATCAAATTCTAAGTACAGCATGTCATTCAGAATAAAATTTGTTTTCTTTTATACATATTGAGGTGTCCATGAAACATTCAAGTTAGATTTGACGCGATGTGCGCTCTTAGAGATGAACTCAAACTAGATATATTCGCCTTCAAAAATTTCTACTGGCTAATCAGGACCAAATTATAAAATTCTAAGTACAGCACGTTATTCAGAATAAAATTTTCTTTCTTTTAGACATATGGAGGTGTCCATTAAACAGTCAAGTTAGATTTGACGCGATGTGCGCTCTTAGAGATGAACTCAAACTAGATATTTTCGCATTCAAAAATTTCTACTGGCTAATCAGGACCAAATTATAAAATTCTAAGTACAGCTCGTTATTCAGAATGAAATTTGCTTTCTTCTGTATATATTGTAGTGTCCATTAAACATTCATGTTAGATTTGACGCGATGTGCGCTCTTAGAGATGAACTCAAACTAGATATTTTCCCCTTCAAAAATTTCTACTGGCTAATCAGGACCAAATTATAGAATTCTAAGTACAACACGTTATTCAGAATAAAATTTGCTTTCTTTTGGACATATGGACGTGCCCATTAAACATTCATGTTAGATTTGACGCGATGTGCGCTCTTAGAGATGAACTCAAACTAGATATTTTCCCCTTCAAAAATTTCTACTGGCTAATCAGGACCAAATTATAAAATTCTAAGTACAACACGTTCTTCAGAATGAAATTTGCTTTCTTTTGGACATATGGAAGTGTCCATTAAACATTCATGTTAGATTTGACGCGATGTGCGCTCTTAGAGATGAACTCAAACTAGATATTTTCCCCTTCAAAAATTTCTACTGGCTAATCAGGACCAAATTATAGAATTCTAAGTACAACACGTTATTCAGAATAAAATTTGCTTTCTTTTGGACATATGGACGTGCCCATTAAACATTCATGTTAGATTTGACGCGATGTGCGCTCTTAGAGATGAACTCAAACTAGCTATTTTCCCCTTCAAAAATTTCTACTGGCTAATCAGGACCAAATTATAAAATTCTAAGTACAACGCGTTCTTCAGAATAAAATTTGCTTTCTTTTGGACATATGGAAGTGTCCATTAAACATTCATGTTAGATTTGACGCGATGTGCGCTCTTAGAGATGAACTCAAACTAGATATTTTCCCCTTCAAAAATTTCTACTGGCTAATCAGGACCAAATTATAGAATTCTAAGTACAACACGTTATTCAGAATAAAATTTGCTTTCTTTTGGACATATGGACGTGCCCATTAAACATTCATGTTAGATTTAACGCGATGTGCGCTCTTAGAGATGAACTCAAACTAGATATTTTCCCCTTCAAAAATTTCTACTGGCTAATCAGGACCAAATTATAAAATTCTAAGTACAACGCGTTCTTCAGAATAAAATTTGCTTTCTTTTGGACATATGGAAGTGTCCATTAAACATTCATGTTAGATTTGACGCGATGTGCGCTCTTAGAGATGAACTCAAACTAGCTATTTTCCCCTTCAAAAATTTCTACTGGCTAATCAGGACCAAATTATAGAATTCTAAGTACAACACGTTCTTCAGAATAAAATTTGCTTTCTTTTGGACATATGGACGTGTCCATTAAACATTCATGTTAGATTTGACGCGATGTGTGCTCTTAGAGATGAACTCAAACTAGATATTTTCCCCTTCAAAAATGTCTACTGGCTAATCAGGACAAAATTATAAAATTCTAAGTACAACACGTTCTTCAGAATAAAATTTGCTTTCTTTTGGACATATGGACGTGTCCATTAAACATTCATGTTAGATTTGACGCGATGTGCGCTCTTAGAGATGAACTCAAACTAGATATTTTCCCCTTCAAAAATGTCTACTGGCTAATCAGGACAAAATTATAAAATTCTAAGTACAACACGTTCTTCAGAATAAAATTTGCTTTCTTTTGGACATATGGACGTGTCCATTAAACATTCATGTTAGATTTGACGCGATGTGCGCTCTTAGAGATGAACTCAAACTAGCTATTTTCCCCTTCAAAAATTTCTACTGGCTAATCAGGACCAAATTATAAAATTCTAAGTACAACGCGTTCTTCAGAATAAAATTTGCTTTCTTTTGGACATATGGAAGTGTCCATTAAACATTCATGTTAGATTTGACGCGATGTGTGCTCTTAGAGATGAACTCAAACTAGATATTTTCCCCTTCAAAAATGTCTACTGGCTAATCAGGACAAAATTATAAAATTCTAAGTACAACACGTTCTTCAGAATAAAATTTGCTTTCTTTTGGACATATGGACGTGTCCATTAAACATTCATGTTAGATTTGACGCGATGTGTGCTCTTAGAGATGAACTCAAACTAGATATTTTCCCCTTCAAAAATGTCTACTGGCTAATCAGGACAAAATTATAAAATTCTAAGTACAACACGTTCTTCAGAATAAAATTTGCTTTCTTTTGGACATATGGAAGTGTCCATTAAACATTCATGTTAGATTTGACGCGATGTGCGCTCTTAGAGATGAACTCAAACTAGATATTTTCCCCTTCAAAAATTTCTACTGGCTAATCAGGACCAAATTATAGAATTCTAAGTACAACACGTTATTCAGAATAAAATTTGCTTTCTTTTGGACATATGGACGTGTCCATTAAACATTCATGTTAGATTTGACGCGATGTGTGCTCTTAGAGATGAACTCAAACTAGATATTTTCCCCTTCAAAAATGTCTACTGGCTAATCAGGACAAAATTATAAAATTCTAAGTACAACACGTTCTTCAGAATAAAATTTGCTTTCTTTTGGACATATGGACGTGTCCATTAAACATTCATGTTAGATTTGACGCGATGTGTGCTCTTAGAGATGAACTCAAACTAGATATTTTCCCCTTCAAAAATGTCTACTGGCTAATCAGGACAAAATTATAAAATTCTAAGTACAACACGTTCTTCAGAATGAAATTTGCTTTCTTTTGGACATATGGAAGTGTCCATTAAACATTCATGTTAGATTTGACGCGATGTGCGCTCTTAGAGATGAACTCAAACTAGATATTTTCCCCTTCAAAAATTTCTACTGGCTAATCAGGACCAAATTATAGAATTCTAAGTACAACACGTTATTCAGAATAAAATTTGCTTTCTTTTGGACATATGGACGTGCCCATTAAACATTCATGTTAGATTTGACGCGATGTGCGCTCTTAGAGATGAACTCAAACTAGCTATTTTCCCCTTCAAAAATTTCTACTGGCTAATCAGGACCAAATTATAAAATTCTAAGTACAACGCGTTCTTCAGAATAAAATTTGCTTTCTTTTGGACATATGGAAGTGTCCATTAAACATTCATGTTAGATTTGACGCGATGTGCGCTCTTAGAGATGAACTCAAACTAGATATTTTCCCCTTCAAAAATTTCTACTGGCTAATCAGGACCAAATTATAGAATTCTAAGTACAACACGTTATTCAGAATAAAATTTGCTTTCTTTTGGACATATGGACGTGCCCATTAAACATTCATGTTAGATTTGACGCGATGTGCGCTCTTAGAGATGAACTCAAACTAGCTATTTTCCCCTTCAAAAATTTCTACTGGCTAATCAGGACCAAATTATAAAATTCTAAGTACAACGCGTTCTTCAGAATAAAATTTGCTTTCTTTTGGACATATGGAAGTGTCCATTAAACATTCATGTTAGATTTGACGCGATGTGTGCTCTTAGAGATGAACTCAAACTAGATATTTTCCCCTTCAAAAATGTCTACTGGCTAATCAGGACAAAATTATAAAATTCTAAGTACAACACGTTCTTCAGAATAAAATTTGCTTTCTTTTGGACATATGGACGTGTCCATTAAACATTCATGTTAGATTTGACGCGATGTGTGCTCTTAGAGATGAACTCAAACTAGATATTTTCCCCTTCAAAAATGTCTACTGGCTAATCAGGACAAAATTATAAAATTCTAAGTACAACACGTTCTTCAGAATGAAATTTGCTTTCTTTTGGACATATGGAAGTGTCCATTAAACATTCATGTTAGATTTGACGCGATGTGCGCTCTTAGAGATGAACTCAAACTAGATATTTTCCCCTTCAAAAATTTCTACTGGCTAATCAGGACCAAATTATAGAATTCTAAGTACAACACGTTATTCAGAATAAAATTTGCTTTCTTTTGGACATATGGACGTGCCCATTAAACATTCATGTTAGATTTGACGCGATGTGCGCTCTTAGAGATGAACTCAAACTAGATATTTTCCCCTTCAAAAATTTCTACTGGCTAATCAGGACCAAATTATAAAATTCTAAGTACAACGCGTTCTTCAGAATAAAATTTGCTTTCTTTTGGACATATGGAAGTGTCCATTAAACATTCATGTTAGATTTGACGCGATGTGCGCTCTTAGAGATGAACTCAAACTAGCTATTTTCCCCTTCAAAAATTTCTACTGGCTAATCAGGACCAAATTATAGAATTCTAAGTACAACACGTTCTTCAGAATAAAATTTGCTTTCTATTGGACATATGGAAGTGTCCATTAAACATTCATGTTAGATTTGACGCGATGTGTGCTCTTAGAGATGAACTCAAACTAGATATTTTCCCCTTCAAAAATTTCTACTGGCTAATCAGGACCAAATTATAGAATTCTAAGTACAACACGTTATTCAGAATAAAATTTGCTTTCTTTTGGACATATGGACGTGCCCATTAAACATTCATGTTAGATTTGACGCGATGTGCGCTCTTAGAGATGAACTCAAACTAGATATTTTCCCCTTCAAAAATTTCTACTGGCTAATCAGGACCAAATTATAAAATTCTAAGTACAACGCGTTCTTCAGAATAAAATTTGCTTTCTTTTGGACATATGGACGTGTCCATTAAACATTCATGTTAGATTTGACGCGATGTGTGCTCTTAGAGATGAACTCAAACTAGATATTTTCCCCTTCAAAAATGTCTACTGGCTAATCAGGACAAAATTATAAAATTCTAAGTACAACACGTTCTTCAGAATAAAATTTGCTTTCTTTTGGACATATGGACGTGTCCATTAAACATTCATGTTAGATTTGACGCGATGTGCGCTCTTAGAGATGAACTCAAACTAGATATTTTCCCCTTCAAAAATGTCTACTGGCTAATCAGGACCAAATTATAAAATTCTAAGTACAACACGTTCTTCAGAATAAAATTTGCTTTCTATTGGACATATGGAAGTGTCCATTAAACATTCATGTTAGATTTGACGCGATGTGCGCTCTTAGAGATGAACTCAAACTAGATATTTTCCCCTTCAAAAATTTCTACTGGCTAATCAAGACAAAATTATAAAATTCTAAGTACAACACGTTCTTCAGAATGAAATTTGCTTTCTTTTGGACATATGGAAGTGTCCATTAAACATTCATGTTAGATTTGACGCGATGTGCGCTCTTAGAGATGAACTCAAACTAGATATTTTCCCCTTCAAAAATGTCTACTGGCTAATCAGGACAAAATTATAAAATTCTAAGTACAACACGTTCTTCAGAATAAAATTTGCTTTCTTTTAGACATATGGAAGTGTCCATTAAACATTCATGTTAGATTTGACGCGATGTGCGCTCTTAGAGATGAACTCAAACTAGATATTTTCCCCTTCAAAAATGTCTACTGGCTAATCAGGACAAAATTATAAAATTCTAAGTACAACACGTTCTTCAGAATGAAATTTGCTTTCTTTTGGACATATGGAAGTGTCCATTAAACATTCATGTTAGATTTGACGCGATGTGCGCTCTTAGAGATGAACTCAAACTAGATATTTTCCCCTTCAAAAATTTCTACTGGCTAATCAGGACCAAATTATAAAATTCTAAGTACAACACGTTCTTCAGAATGAAATTTGCTTTCTTTTGGACATATGGAAGTGTCCATTAAACATTCATGTTAGATTTGACGCGATGTGCGCTCTTAGAGATGAACTCAAACTAGATATTTTCCCCTTCAAAAATTTCTACTGGCTAATCAAGACAAAATTATAAAATTCTAAGTACAACACGTTCTTCAGAATGAAATTTGCTTTCTTTTGGACATATGGAAGTGTCCATTAAACATTCATGTTAGATTTGACGCGATGTGCGCTCTTAGAGATGAACTCAAACTAGATATTTTCCCCTTCAAAAATTTCTACTGGCTAATCAGGACCAAATTATAAAATTCTAAGTACAACACGTTCTTCAGAATGAAATTTGCTTTCTTTTGGACATATGGAAGTGTCCATTAAACATTCATGTTAGATTTGACGCGATGTGCGCTCTTAGAGATGAACTCAAACTAGATATTTTCCCCTTCAAAAATTTCTACTGGCTAATCAAGACAAAATTATAAAATTCTAAGTACAACACGTTATTCAGAATAAAATTTGCTTTCTTTTGGACATATGGACGTGCCCATTAAACATTCATGTTAGATTTGACGCGATGTGCGCTCTTAGAGATGAACTCAAACTAGATATTTTCCCCTTCAAAAATTTCTACTGGCTAATCAGGACCAAATTATAGAATTCTAAGTACAACACGTTATTCAGAATAAAATTTGCTTTCTTTTGGACATATGGACGTGCCCATTAAACATTCATGTTAGATTTGACGCGATGTGCGCTCTTAGAGATGAACTCAAACTAGATATTTTCCCCTTCATAAATTTCTACTGGCTAATCAGGACCAAATTATAAAATTCTAAGTACAATACGTTCTTCAGAATGAAATTTGCTTTCTTTTGGACATATGGAAGTGTCCATTAAACATTCATGTTAGATTTGACGCGATGTGCGCTCTTAGAGATGAACTCAAACTAGATATTTTCCCCTTCAAAAATGTCTACTGGCTAATCAGGACAAAATTATAAAATTCTAAGTACAACACGTTCTTCAGAATGAAATTTGCTTTCTTTTGGACATATGGAAGTGTCCATTAAACATTCATGTTAGATTTGACGCGATGTGCGCTCTTAGAGATGAACTCAAACTAGATATTTTCCCCTTCATAAATTTCTACTGGCTAATCAGGACCAAATTATAAAATTCTAAGTACAATACGTTCTTCAGAATGAAATTTGCTTTCTTTTGGACATATGGAAGTGTCCATTAAACATTCATGTTAGATTTGACGCGATGTGCGCTCTTAGAGATGAACTCAAACTAGATATTTTCCCCTTCAAAAATTTCTACTGGCTAATCAAGACAAAATTATAAAATTCTAAGTACAACACGTTATTCAGAATAAAATTTGCTTTCTTTTGGACATATGGACGTGCCCATTAAACATTCATGTTAGATTTGACGCGATGTGCGCTCTTAGAGATGAACTCAAACTAGATATTTTCCCCTTCAAAAATTTCTACTGGCTAATCAGGACCAAATTATAGAATTCTAAGTACAACACGTTATTCAGAATAAAATTTGCTTTCTTTTGGACATATGGACGTGCCCATTAAACATTCATGTTAGATTTGACGCGATGTGCGCTCTTAGAGATGAACTCAAACTAGATATTTTCCCCTTCATAAATTTCTACTGGCTAATCAGGACCAAATTATAAAATTCTAAGTACAATACGTTCTTCAGAATGAAATTTGCTTTCTTTTGGACATATGGAAGTGTCCATTAAACATTCATGTTAGATTTGACGCGATGTGCGCTCTTAGAGATGAACTCAAACTAGATATTTTCCCCTTCAAAAATGTCTACTGGCTAATCAGGACAAAATTATAAAATTCTAAGTACAACACGTTCTTCAGAATGAAATTTGCTTTCTTTTGGACATATGGAAGTGTCCATTAAACATTCATGTTAGATTTGACGCGATGTGCGCTCTTAGAGATGAACTCAAACTAGATATTTTCGCCTTCAAAAATTTCTACTGGCTAATCGGGACCAAGTTATAAAATTCTAAGTACAGCATGTTATTCAGAAAAAAATTTGCTTTCTTTTAGACATATAGAAATGTCCATTAAACATTCATGTTAGATTTGACGCGATGTGCGCTCTTAGAGATGAACTCAAACTAGATATTTTCCCCTTCAAAAATTTCTACTGGCTAATCAGGACCAAATTATAGAATTCTAAGTACAACACGTTCTTCAGAATAAAATTTGCTTTCTTTTGGACATATGGACGTGCCCATTAAACATTCATGTTAGATTTGACGCGATGTGCGCTCTTAGAGATGAACTCAAACTAGATATTTTCGCCTTCGAAAATTTCTACTGGCTAATCGGGACCAAGTTATAAATTTCTAAGTACAGCATGTTATTCAGAAAAAAATTTGCTTTCTTTTAGACATATAGAAATGTCCATTAAACATTCATGTTAGATTTGACGCGATGTGCGCTCTTAGAGATGAACTCAAACTAGATATTTTCCCCTTCAAAAATTTCTACTGGCTAATCAGGACCAAATTATAAAATTCTAAGTACAACGCGTTCTTCAGAATAAAATTTGCTTTCTTTTGGACATATGGAAGTGTCCATTAAACATTCATGTTAGATTTGACGCGATGTGCGCTCTTAGAGATGAACTCAAACTAGATATTTTCCCCTTCAAAAATTTCTACTGGCTAATCAGGACCAAATTATAGAATTCTAAGTACAACACGTTATTCAGAATAAAATTTGCTTTCTTTTGGACATATGGACGTGCCCATTAAACATTCATGTTAGATTTGACGCGATGTGTGCTCTTAGAGATGAACTCAAACTAGATATTTTCGCCTTCAAAAATTTCTACTGGCTAATCAGGACCAAATTATAAAATTCTAAGTACAACGCGTTCTTCAGAATAAAATTTGCTTTCTTTTGGACATATGGAAGTGTCCATTAAACATTCATGTTAGATTTGACGCGATGTGCGCTCTTAGAGATGAACTCAAACTAGATATTTTCCCCTTCAAAAATTTCTACTGGCTAATCAGGACCAAATTATAGAATTCTAAGTACAACACGTTATTCAGAATAAAATTTGCTTTCTTTTAGACATATGGACGTGCCCATTAAACATTCATGTTAGATTTGACGCGATGTGTGCTCTTAGAGATGAACTCAAACTAGATATTTTCCCCTTCAAAAATTTCTACTGGCTAATCAGTACAAAATTATAGAATTCTAAGTACAACGCGTTCTTCAGAATAAAATTTGCTTTCTTTTGGACATATGGAAGTGTCCATTAAACATTCATGTTAGATTTGACGCGATGTGCGCTCTTAGAGATGAACTCAAACTAGATATTTTCCCCTTCAAAAATTTCTACTGGCTAATCAGGACCAAATTATAAAATTCTAAGTACAACGCGTTCTTCAGAATAAAATTTGCTTTCTTTTGGACATATGGAAGTGTCCATTAAACATTCATGTTAGATTTGACGCGATGTGCGCTCTTAGAGATGAACTCAAACTAGATATTTTCCCCTTCAAAAATTTCTACTGGCTAATCAGGACCAAATTATAGAATTCTAAGTACAACACGTTATTCAGAATAAAATTTGCTTTCTTTTGGACATATGGACGTGCCCATTAAACATTCATGTTAGATTTGACGCGATGTGCGCTCTTAGAGATGAACTCAAACTAGATATTTTCCCCTTCATAAATTTCTACTGGCTAATCAGGACCAAATTATAAAATTCTAAGTACAATACGTTCTTCAGAATGAAATTTGCTTTCTTTTGGACATATGGAAGTGTCCATTAAACATTCATGTTAGATTTGACGCGATGTGCGCTCTTAGAGATGAACTCAAACTAGATATTTTCCCCTTCAAAAATTTCTACTGGCTAATCAGGACCAAATTATAGAATTCTAAGTACAACACGTTATTCAGAATAAAATTTGCTTTCTTTTGGACATATGGACGTGCCCATTAAACATTCATGTTAGATTTGACGCGATGTGCGCTCTTAGAGATGAACTCAAACTAGATATTTTCCCCTTCAAAAATGTCTACTGGCTAATCAGGACAAAATTATAAAATTCTAAGTACAACACGTTCTTCAGAATGAAATTTGCTTTCTTTTGGACATATGGAAGTGTCCATTAAACATTCATGTTAGATTTGACGCGATGTGCGCTCTTAGAGATGAACTCAAACTAGATATTTTCCCCTTCAAAAATTTCTACTGGCTAATCAGGACCAAATTATAGAATTCTAAGTACAACATGTTATTCAGAATAAAATTTGCTTTCTTTTGGACATATGGACGTGCCCATTAAACATTCATGTTAGATTTGACGCGATGTGCGCTCTTAGAGATGTACTCAAACTAGATATTTTCCCCTTCAAAAATTTCTACTGGCTAATCAGGACCAAATTATAGAATTCTAAGTACAACATGTTATTCAGAATAAAATTTGCTTTCTTTTGGACATATGGACGTGCCCATTAAACATTCATGTTAGATTTGACGCGATGTGCGCTCTTAGAGATGAACTCAAACTAGATATTTTCGCCTTCAAAAATTTCTACTGGCTAATCAGGACCAAATTATAGAATTCTAAGTACAACATGTTATTCAGAATAAAATTTGCTTTCTTTTGGACATATGGACGTGCCCATTAAACATTCATGTTAGATTTGACGCGATGTGCGCTCTTAGAGATGAACTCAAACTAGATATTTTCGCCTTCAAAAATTTCTACTGGCTAATCGGGACCAAGTTATAAAATTCTAAGTACAGCATGTTATTCAGAATAAAATTTGCTTTCTTTTAGACATATAGAAATGTCCATTAAACATTCATGTTAGATTTGACGCGATGTGCGCTCTTAGAGATGAACTCAAACTAGATATTTTCGCCTTCAAAAATTTCTACTGGCTAATCAGGACCAAATTATAAAATTCTAAGTACAATACGTTATTCAGAATAAAATTTGCTTTCTTTTAGACATATGGAGGTGTCCATTAAACTTTGATGTTAAATGTGACGCGATGTGCGCTCTTAGAGATGATCTCAAACTAGATATTTTCGCCTTCAAAAATTTCTACTGGCTCATCAGGACCAAATTATCAAATTCTAAGTATAGCTCGTAATTCAGAATAAAATTTGCTTTCTTCTGTATATATTGAAGTGTCCATCAAACATTCATGTTAGATTTGAAACGATGTGCGCTCTTAGAGATGAACTCAAACTAGATATTTTCGCCTTCAAAAACGTCTACTGGCTAATCAGGACCAAATTATCAAATTCTAAGTACAGCTCGTTATTCAGAATGAAATTTGTTTTCTTTTAGACATTTGGAAGTGTTCATTAAACATTCATGTTAGATTTGACGCGATGTGCCCTCTTAGAGATGATCTCAAACTAGATATTTTCGCCTTCAAAAATTTCTACTGGCTAATCGGGACCAAATTATAAAATTCTAAGTACAGCATGTTATTCATAAGAAAATTTGCTTTATTTTGGACATATTGAAGTGTCCATTAAACATTCATGTTAGATTTGACGCGATGTGGGCTCTGAGAGATGAACTCAAACTAGATATTTTCACCTTCAAACATTTCTACAGGGTAATCAGGACGAAATTATCAAATTCTAAGTGCAACACATTATTCAGAATAAAATTTGCTTTCTTTTAAATATAATGAAAGTGTCCATTAAACATTCATGTTGGATTTGACACAAGGTGCGCTCTTTAAAATGTCGTTGAATGTTTTCCCTTTCAAAAATGTTTACTGGCTAATCATGATCAAATTATCTTCTTTTATATATATTGAGGTGTTCATTAAGCATTTATGTTAGGTACACGGTGGGTAAATACTTACAAAAAGTAAAATACTACAACTTTGGATACAGACAATTTGTATTTTTGAACATGCTATTAAATCTAGAACAGACATACAATACTGATTTAGTTTAATATACCAAACTTTATATGTTGCTAATTGTTCCAGGCGGAAGCTGCACTGATGTACGACGCTGTATATGTATTTGCTGTGGGATTACAAACCTTAGAACAATCCCACTCTCTGAAACTGTCAAACGTATCGTGCGACAGAGAACAACCCTGGGACGGTGGCCTAAGTCTTATTAATTATATTAATACTGTAAGTACCTAAGAAGCTTTTTTATAATTAATCACTAATTATTTATATTATCGTGTGTAAATTTCTAATTCATTTTATCAGAATCTTCAAAAGCTTTAAACTTGTTGATTTCTAAAGTTATATGTTTAGTTGTAATATTTACTGCAGCCCTCTAACAATAATAAGTGAGAATGGCAGCAAGCGTTCGAACTGGCAACATTGTTGAAACCTCCCTTTAAAAGGGAGGCCGGCCAAGATCTAATGTTGTTCTAAAAGTTAGTTATATATTTAAGTCACAGCCCTTAACAGTCTTCAAGTTTTTCTGTGTACACCAACTTTATAAATCTAGAAATTTTCAATAAAAAAAATAATGCATGCCTAATTTTACATAAACTATTCTGAAGCACTATCACCAACGAAAGAAAAATAAATACCTACCCTAACACCAACAAAAAGATGGTACGAATAGGGAGAAATTTAAATAGATATAGAATAAACTCCAACGTTGACATTAAATGTTAAAAATTTGAAAGAGATGAAAGCAATATCAAAGAAAACCTCACACACGAGACGCAACTAATTGACAGAAATGTGATAGAAAAAGGGGAAAAGAGCAGCACGAGAAGAAATGAAATCTTCTGGCATCTGGATCTCTCCCGGGGCACTTAGTAAACGTCGAAATTAAATCAGCAAAAAAGCGAAACTACAAATAAGGAACGATCCAACTACTCGACGAACTGAATCTAATTTGTCGAGATGAAGTTATCAACTAATTCGATTCATTAATGAATACTGTCCCTTATTTCGCAAACGTCGATAAGACCTTTTTTTTCTCTCTTTTCCTTTCACTTACCGGTTTCCCAGGACAATTTTCCCAGGCGCTTTTTTCTTAAAAATTTCACAAAACAATTTAAACAAACTTAAATTATGTGCATTAATAAAACGATTCGTTGTTGTTATTGAAAGTTTCGACAGGCATTACGTGTCTTTTCTTCTAAAATTCCATATAAAAGGTTTCCAATAAGCGTGTCAGAAGTTTTAGACGTAATAGCGGGAACAATGTTTGAAACGTAACTGCGGTGTTGAATAAGTTGGGTCAATTCAGGATGGAAAAATACACGATTCAACATTTCAATTTAACATAAGGGGAAAAATCAACTTTTTCGAGAGTCAATTCGTGTATCTTGGGACTTTAATAGCGAACTAAGGCAGTAATACTTATGTTATCAGAAGAATATGCGAAATGACAAGAAAAACAATGCGGAATTTGCAGAAGATATTGAGAGATAGGGACATACGAGGTGTGGCTATTAAATAACGATACTGACGCCGCTACACAAGAAGTACGCATGCGCCAAACGCCAGCGACCAACGGCTGTTTAACGTGAAGCCTTCTCTTTCGAATGCAGTACCTCTTGCTTCTATAAACGAATCCGTATAACCGTAGCCTTCATTCGCATTACAGTTATTTTTTTGTTTCGCCGGAAAAATGTTAAATGTAACAATAGAGCAACGAATTGTTGTTTCACTTGAAACTTGGAAAAACCACTACTGAAACTTATAATTGATTGAAAGATGAATGTTTATGGCGTACACGTATTTTTGAGTGGTTTAAGCGTCTTCAAGATGGCCGAGAACACGTTGAAGAAGATCCAGGCCCGGGTCGCCTTTCCACATCAAAAATGGATTCAGTGTTAGACAATCTGCCTTATTCACTGCAGCTTGCACCGTGCGAATTCTATTTGTTTCCTAAGGAGAAATCTGCATTAAGAGGAACAAGATTTGAGTCCGTTGAAGCTATGAAAGAGAACGCGGCACGTGTTCTAAAGGAGCTGACAGAAAAAGACTTCTAGCACTGTTTCGAACAATGGAAGATTCGCATGAAGCGTTGTAGGTATAGAGGAGGGGTGTTTATTGAAGGGGCTAATAGGTAAATATGTATGAAATCAAAATAAAATGTTTTACAGCGTCAGTCTCGTTATTTAACAGTCACACTTCCTAACACAAAAAACAAAGCAGCAGATAGTAAAAGCCTTAGTTTCTCCAGTATCCCTATGTCCCGTTCAAAAATGGACCATTAATAAACAAAACCTTCAGCCAACTTTGGTGCTGAAGACGAATCCTTCACATTCCATAGACTGCCAGAGCAACAAACGCATCCGTTATTCAAGACATTCATGAACGAATATGGTGCAACTTGTCAAACGTCCCGCTAGACAATCGATTTTACTTTACTTTTACTTTTTATGAGGTTATGTAATACCTAAAATAAGTATACGCCATATTTCGGAAATCTATAGGAATATTCAGTGCTGCATAGCTCATGGATGTAAACCTACTAGGATCGATATATGATGAACGTACAGCGACAGTCCACCTTGACGATCTTGAGGTGGGAATAAATGTAGAGCGAGGCGTACGACAGGGGGGCGCAATATCGCCTCTTCTTTTCTCAGCCTGCCTGGAAGAAGTGTTCCGTAAGCTGGATTGAGAACAAGATGGAATAAGGATTAATGGTGCGTACTTAAATCATCTTAGATTCGCAGATGATATCGTTCTTCTTTCACAAGACCCAGATGAGCTGCAAAGACACGTACAAGAATTGCAAAGGGCTGGGGAAACATTTGGCTTGAAAATAAACCAGAAGAAGAGTCAGGTCATGTCCAATAAATTTGCTGAGGACAAAAGGATTTCTATTTTAGGAAAGGATTTGGATGTTGTGGATCACTATATATATCTTGGGCAAAGGGTTTCAATGGAAGGGGACACCGTTCGGGAGGTGAAACGACGCGTTAAATGTGGCTAGTAGGCATTTGGCAGGCTCAACATAGTGTTTAAGAGCAAACTACCACTTTGTATGAAAAGAAAAGTCTTTGATCAGTGTGTCCTGACCGCTATGATATACGGAAGTGAGACCTGGACACTCACATCACAGTCAGTTCAAAAACTTCGAGTAGAACAGAGGGGAATGGAAAGATGTATGCTTGGCATTACTAGACGGGATAGGAAGACGTGTACATGGATCAGAGAACAAACGAAAGTGAATGACATCATTGGAAGAATAAAGCAATTGAAATGGAAGTGGGCAGGCCATGTAGCGAGGCGATGGGACGAAAGATGGACCAGGGCAGTCCTGGACTGGATACCGCTTGATCGCAAACGTCCACGGAGAAGACCGAAAACACGATGGACTGATGATATTATTAAGTATATTGAACCCGAATGACAAAGGAAAGCTCAGGACCGCGAGAGTTGGAAGCATGGTGAAGAGGCCTTCATCTCCAGATGCCACCTCAATTGAAAATGTGTGGAAAATTATGAAACTCCAACCTCACAAAAGTATTATGAAGCTGAAAATGTACAAAAATCCATACAAAATTCTACAAGAAATCATCTGAATTCTCGAAATATTGTGCAGAGTAACGAGTCATGTTCAGTTGGTAGTAGAAGAGCGTTTACGAAGAGACAGAGGTAACTCACTGATGGGCTGCAGCTCTACGGAAATATACATATTTTATATCACACTGTCATACAATTTAATAAATATACAATTAATTTATTCATGGGGTAAGAAACAGAAAATGTTAAAGAACGTTTTAATTAAGAATCGACTCGAGCCCAGATAACAAAGCATCAATTCGAGCTAAGTTAAAAAAAAAATACAACATTCAGTATTGCGTTACATCGAATTTTACTCGCGGGGGGCGTTATTAGGATTGAGGGCAAAAACCAAGACCGTATAACGAGATCCTTAATGGATCAAATCTAATTTAAAAACACGGCCATTTTCTTTTTAATTATGTTTGGAATAGAGTAAAACACGACATGCCTTGGGCCGTCTAGATTTATTAGAAGATTGTAGGTCGTTTCTAAAAGATATTTTGATTTTTTTCCTGCATCAAAATCCGAAAGTTTATTGGCTATTAATGCCAATCGATTCTACAGTTCCTACCTTTTTCGTGATAAACTATCAAAAAAATGCCAATAAATCAAGACAATGCAAGACAAGACCTGAACTTGTTTACAAATTGAATTATCTCCTGATGATGCAAACATGGTTAACGAAACGCGCATCAATAAAAAAAATTGTTGTTTCAGGTAGAGTTTAAAGGTCTCACTGGTCCTGTTGAATTTAAGGAAGGTAAGCGCATTCGTTTCAAGCTGGATCTCCTCAAGCTGAAGCAACACGCTTTGGTGAAGGTTGGTGAGTGGCATCCTGGTACTGGGGTTAATATCACCGACCGGAACGCCTTCTTTGATCACGGTAACATGAACGTAACCCTGGTGGTCACCACTATCTTGGTAAGTTAGATTCTAGTGGCTTATAGTAGGGGTCCTCAAACTACGACCCATGTTCCTTCTAGACTATTGAAAACGACAGACACATATAGGGCACAGATCATCAATACATCAACCGTAAACAGTTTTATCCACTAGTCAACGCAGTTATCAGTTATAAGATAGAATTGTTTGCTTTATGCCATTTATTTTTACATGTACCCCGATAAATTAACACAAAACCGAGAATATTGAATGGGTAAAATGGGCACAAAGCTGCATTGCATTCAAAAATTAATTAACACAAAATTTAAAGACCAAAGAAATAAACATATAACATAACATTCTTGCAGGGTGTCCCATAACTCATCTGCCATAGAGCATGAGCATAGAGGTGATGGTATAGATCAAAATCAGAGGATTTAATCAATAAATGTGTTGGCAATTGTTAGTTATTAAAAGATACAGGGTAAACTCAAAGAGATTTACCACTAAACACCAAATCACTTTTTAAAACTTCTCGGCGCACGTTTCGCTAACCATGTTAACTCATCAGGAGATGATTAAATCAATCAAATCAAAAAGTGATTTGGTGTTTAGTTGTAAATCTCTTCGAGTTTAGTATTTTACACCGAAGGTTCCAATATAAGAATTGCGATACAGGGTGTTGAAAGTAATAGTATAGATTTTCGAAAAATTGAGATAATTTAGAAACGGTTGAAGATATCAGGTTCAAAATCGAGATAGTTGGGTTGTCAAAGGTGACAAATCCAAATTTGTTACTAGTTTGAGCCTAGTTCCTAGAGGGCGCTTGCTACAAACTTTGTAAAAAAAACTAAAAAGTTAATCTAGATGTTCGAAAAATTGAGGTAATTTAAAAACGGTTGAAGATATCAGGTTCAAAATCGAGATAGTTGGGTTGTCAAAGGTGACAAATCCAAATTTGTTACTAGTGTGAGCCTAGTTCCTAGAGGGCGCTTGCTACAAACTTTGTAAAAAAAAACTAAAAAGTTAAACTAGATGTTCGAAAAATTGAGGTAATTTAAAAACGGTTGAAGATATCAGGTTCAAAATCGAGAAAGTTGGGTTGTCAAAGGTGACAAATCCAAATTTGTTACTAGTTTGAGCCTAGTTCCTAGAGGGCGCTTGCTACAAACTTTGTAAAAAAAACTAAAAAGTTAATCTAGATGTTCGAAAAATTGAGGTAATTTAAAAACGGTTGAAGATATCAGGTTCAAAATCGAGATAGTTGGGTTTTCAAAGATGACCTATCTAAATTTGGTACTAGTTTGAGCCTAGTTCCTAGAGGCCGCTTGCTACAAACTTTGTAAAAAAAACTAAAAAGTTAATCTAGATGTTCGAAAAATTGAGGTAATTTAAAAACGGTTGAAGATATCAGGTTCAAAATCGAGATAGTTGGGTTGTCAAAGGTGACAAATCCAAATTTGTTACTAGTTTGAGCCTAGTTCCTAGAGGGCGCTTGCTACAAACTTTGTAAAAAAAACTAAAAAGTTAATCTAGATGTTCGAAAAATTGAGGTAATTTAAAAACGGTTGAAGATATCAGGTTCAAAATCGAGATAGTTGGGTTTTCAAAGATGACCTATCTAAATTTGGTACTAGTTTGAGCCTAGTTCCTAGAGGGCGCTTGCTACAAACTTTGTAAAAAAAACGAAAAAGTTAATCTAGATGTTCGAAAAATTGAGGTAATTTAAAAACGGTTGAAGATATCAGGTTCAAAATCGAGATAGTTGGGTTGTCAAAGGTGACAAATCCAAATTTGGTACTAGTTTGAGCCTAGTTCCTAGAGGGCGCTTGCTACAAACTTTGGCAGGAATTAACTCGCTCATATTTTTTACCCTCTAAAGCTGGGAATATTTTGACTTGAAATGACTGACCGACTGAAAATAGAGAATAGTCATAATTTCCACGTTAAAAAGGTACCCTTGGTCATATCGATTTCTCACACCGTTTGCGAGATATTCTTGTTGGAATATTCCACATCATTCCATTCCACATCTTATCAATGGCAGAAAAATCTGCTATTCACAAGGTGTGCCTTTATTTAAAATAACAATTGTTTAAAATTTACCTCAATAGATATTGAGAGTGTCCACCGTTTACCTCAATACACTTTCGCAATCTCTTTATTAAGTGACGCCTCATATTTGAGAAGATATTTTCATAATTTCTAATAACATTGGTCGCTTTTTGAATTTTTTGTAAAAGTTTGTCTCGTGAATAATTTCATCATGGTAAACTAAAGACTTAATATGACCCCACAAATAAAAGTCTAACGGATTAATGCCTGGGCTACGAGGTGGCTAGGAAACTCACCACCGCGCCCAATCCATCGATATGGAAAACATTGATTCAAATGATTTCGCACTGCAACAGTAAAAACCCCATCTTGCATGAACTACATGTATTGTCTTAAGTTTAAAGGTATACCATCCAAAAAGTTTAATAAATCATTTTCTAAAAACTGCACACATTCAGCCTTTGCGGAAACTCAAATGGGCCGATTAAAAAATTGTCGATAATGCCACACCAAATGTTAATTGAAAATTCGTGTTGGAAACGTCGGTCTCTGGGTAAGTGTGGATTTTTCATGGCGTAATAATGATTATTTCGCCAGTTAAAAATTCCGCGTCTGGTAAAAGTTGCCTCGTCAGTAAACAATATCTTTTTCAGGAACAGTGGGTCTTTTTTTATGGAGTAGATTTTGATAAAATTCTGATCTAGCCTGCAAATCTTGTGGCAATACATTTTGAACAGGCGAAAAATGGCAGGGAAACAATGTTTCTTTATGGAGAACTCTTGAAACGGTAGATTTGCTAATTCCTGTAGATGCCTCCAAACGCCTAGTGCTTAGTTCAGGATTTTCTGCGATACTAACCAAAATGTCCTCTTCTTGTTCTACCGTTATAAGTGTCAGTCGTCCACTAGGATTGATGTAATAAAACAAACATGTTTCGCCTAAATAATTAAAATTTTTTTTGAAAAATTTGTCGATCTGGAAAGATTCTGGTTGGGAAGAGCTCTTCATACCTTCTAACTGCAGCGCCACTATTGTAATTTACTACTACATAAACGCAGAGCATATCCCTTAAATCACGGTTAGGAAGCTGAAGTCTGGGCATTTTTCGAAATTATTTAATACTTGTTTCGACCTACGTTTAATAAGAGACAGAAAACAATGACAGTTGTCAGCGAGAAGTAATAATTTGTACACAACATTCAAGGCACACTCTGTGAATAGCATATTTTTCAGCTATCGACAATATGTGCAATGGAATATTCGAACACGAATATCTCGCAAACGGCGTGAGATACTGATATTGACCAAGGGTACCTTTTTTACGTGGAAATTATGACTCTTCTCTATTTTGAAGTCGAAATAGTCCCAGCTCTATACGGCAAAAAAATATGAGCGAGTTAATTCCACACCAAGTAGATAGCAAGCGCCCACTACGAACTAGGTTCAAGCTAGTTTCAAGTTTCAAAAAATCCAACCACCCCGATTTTGTACCTGATATCTTCAACCGTTTTTAAATGATCTTAATTTTTCAAAAACTTAGTTTCACATTCAGCATCCTGTATCTTTTTAACGATTAATATTTATTGAGTAAATCCACTTATTTTGATCTCTATTATCAGCAGTGTCTCTATGGCGGATAAGTTATGGGACACCCCGTATATCGATAAATATAAGATTGTAAAAATATGTCGTCTCGTTTTTTTCTCCACCACCGATCCCCTGTAAAAAAACCGTACGCGTTACAATAATTAGCTTATCATTTTCGAATTTAGGACTACAAGATACTTTATGTACACCTATTTTTATCAATGTTCCTTCAAACAAGTTTAAATGTGTTGACCTATGTAATTAAAATGATAACGTTACACTTTCCCCACCTCTCCTCATCCATCCACTCCGGGTTTTTCAAAATTTTCACATGACCTTGCACATAAAAAGTTTGGGAACCCCTGATCTACAACAATGGTTCTTTTTCTGTTTTTTTTTTGCATGTATTTTTTTTTTGGTTTCATGTTAGGAAACGCCTTATATTATGATGCATGCTACAAAAAATTACACTGGTAATGGCAGATTTTACGGATTTTGTATCGATATATTAGAGAAGATCGCTCACGATGTTGGTTTTGATTATTTACTGGACTTGGTGCCTGATGGAAAGTACGGAGCATGCGATCCTGAGACAGGATTGTGGAATGGCATGGTTAGACAGCTTATGTTCCATGTAGGTATTATTAGGTCCAAGTAATGTCTGAATGATTGTGGCGTGTTCATATTTTTTTTCCTTTATTTGGGTTTTTCCCCTCTATCTAAAACTCAAAAAATATCAAAAATACCTGTTCTTAAACAAAAAACCAAACGGAGACAAATTTCTCAGTGATTCTTTTTTGTAACAAATTTGCCTAACGAACAAAATTAAATTTTTAAAATTAATTAAAAACAATTACCCGAAAAATTTCATAGATAAATCGTTTAAAAATTTTGATACTAGACAAAACAGACAAGTTATTAATAACAATAATAATAACTCTCAAACAATTAACCTCACAATTCCTTATATCCGCGGTATTTCTGACACAATTAAAAGAGTAGGAAATAAATACAACATAAGAACGACATTTAAAACCAAAAATACTCTTAGATCTCTATTAACAAAGAGTAAACCAAACAATATACAACAGAATACCAAAAATGTGGTTTATAAAAATCCCTGCGACTGTGGCAAATTCTATATAGGTGAGACATCTAGACCGTTAGATGTTAGAATAAAAGAGCATAAAAACCTTCTTAGAAAGGGCGATTTTAATAAATCTAGAATTTGTCAACACGCATGGGAATCGGGTCATAAAATCAATTGGAATAATTCCAAAACGGTATTAAAAGAATCGGTAACAAAATACAGAAGATTAAAAGAAACCGCTATAATTAATTTAAATAAAAATAACTGTATTGCTATGCCTTCGGTAGATTTAAATTCAATATGGTTCCCGATTCTAAAGAATACAATTAAACACATTTATATATTTGAATACACAATCAGTACAATAAACAATCACACAGTAAACATTACCTATATATATTTTTTGGTAGTATGTCACTGTCATGAAAATCTATTGTTGTCAATATAAGTATCGTTGACATACACAAAAAAATATATTTACTTTCACCCGTTACTTTATATATTACAAATTAATATAATTTATTTTTTAGTTTAGTTTGGAAAACGGGGGGGAAAGTAAAGTAAAGTTTTGGAGTTAGAAGTGCATCAGCAACTGAGAAGGCTATTTAGCGACTGGACCTACAGTCAACCTAACACAGTCAACAGCTACCGAAAACCCCGGTCAGCACCCCCGTCGGGCTATCAACCCTTGGTTTTGTGCTTAACCGAAAGTATCTCGAGAAGCCTACCGACTGGCGAGTGACCAACGTAGAAAACCTCTCAGAAGGCATCCGGCCTTACCCAGCCTCGAACTGGCGTGACTGAGGGGTGATTCCTTGTCAGATTTTACACTCTTACCTAGAAACATTCACAAGAATTTTAGAAAAACTTTTTTCGGGGATTCGAACCCACGCGATCGAACCGTAAGGCTGGTGCCTTAGACACCACAGCTAATGTGGCTCCTGGGGGAGAGTACCCTCCGAAACGTTAACGTTAAAAGTTTATAAAAATTTTTATAACATTTTTATATCTTTAAAATGTTGTTCGTTAGGTGAATTTATTACAAAAAAGGATCACTGAGAAATTTGTCTGGGTTTGGTTTTTTGTTTTTACCCAGTGATTCTTTCTTTACATAAGAACAGGTATTTTTGATATTTTTTGAGTTTTAGATAGTGGTGAAAAACCCAAATAAACGAAAAAAAATATCATTAGGTCCAATCATACATAACTTCCGATGCAGATTTGTTATTACATTCTGTTAAAAAAATATACTAATAAACATTTCATTTATAACTTTGCCTGATTATTTTTTATGTTCCAAGATTACAAAATAAAAAGGAAAAATTTACAGGTTGTCTGGTGCATCGTTTGCCAAATTAAAATGGCCGATAGGATGGATTTTTTACTATCTCCTCAGCCTCGATAAAGCACTATTGGCTGCACAGGTTTTTTTATGTTAATTTTTCATTTTTTTTTGAAAAATTCCAAAAGTCAGCATTGAAACTTGAATTAAAAAAAAGGTTATTAATATACCCTCCAAATTATTATTTTATTTTAATGTGTAATGTTGTAGGGTTCTATGAAAAACAAAATTACATGCAAGCGATCTCTATTTTTTTTATAGACTCACAAAGTTTTTGGAAGAAATAAAAATAAATTTAAAGCTCAGTTTCAAGTCGGTTTCCGTCAAATCTTCATCTTGCGACTCAAGAAATTATTGAGTGAAACTCGATTCTATCTGTTCGAAAACCATCTGGTCCTATGCCATTCGAAACTTGAACAATCTTTTCAGTTAATGTTTGTTCTTTTCAGTTAACAGTTTTTTCCAGCATGATTTCAATGTGTATGGCTTCAGCTATTGTAATGGTTCTTTTATATTAACAATGAACTTTGCTATGCCTAAATTTCTCCAGTATTGCATAACATTCATCTCAGGATCATATTCCATGGTGTCTAGTATGATTTTAAAGGTGTGTCTAATGTTATAGAGCTTAAAGACCTGGATTATTCCTTCGTCTATAAGTTGAAGTAAGGCAGTCGTGTGAGGAGGTCAAAACATCACCTTTATAAGTGGATGCTTAGCTTCAAGCTCTCGAGGATAACTTGAAACATTGTCCAAAACTGCCTTGAAATCTAAATTATTTTTCTTTAAATAAATTTCAGCTTCAGGAACAAAACAATTCCGGAACTGGTCACAGAAAATGACACACACTTTCTTCTTTGAACCCCAGAACACTGGTAGGTTGTCCTTGTTTTGATTTGAGCACAAAGAATTAGCAATCTGTAAATCATAAATGGCCTCAATTCTTCTATTGGAACCTTTGGTGTGATGCACTAAACCTGAAGAGAACACCAAAACACTTTTTTGAACTGCTGGACGCACGTTTCGCTAACCATGTTATTGATTTAATCTTAGAATTAGATTAAATCATCTCCTGATAATGCTAACATGGTTAGCGAAACGTACGTCGAGCAGTTCAAAAAAGTGTTTTGGTGTTTAGTGGTAAGTATCTTCAAGTTTAGCATAAATGGTTTAATTAAACAATCTCCTGATGCATCAGAACAGATCAGTAGTGTAACTTTATCTGTTGCTACCTTAAAACCAGAGATGGACTTTTCACTTCTGCATAAAAATGTTTTGTTTGGCATTTTTTTCCAAAACAGGGCCGTGTCATCTGCATTAAACACTTGTTCAGGTTTGTATCCACCATCAGCAATTGTCTTTGAAAATTCTTCTGGATGTGTTGCTGTTGCTGAAGTGTCTGCAGATGCAGCTTCTCCAACAATTTTAATGTTATGCAGTGATGGTCGCACCTTGAACTTGACCAACCAACTTTGATAAAGTTTTTCAATTCGATTTCCCTCGAGCTCTGGCTTCAGATCCTAGAACAATCACATTGGGAAACTCAATAAGGGCATAGGGTCATCGAAGACAACAGTAGTACCTCAAAAATGTAAAAAAAATAATCCACTCCCGTAGATATTTTACTTAAATTCAAATTTCTAACGAGAATATTATAAAAGACACCAATTTTTACTGAACTTGATATAATTAAAAAAAATAAATAGGAAATGTTATCCGTGGAAATTAAAAAAAAACTTCTTTTCAAGAAATAATAACCGGAAACGCGAAATTAAAAGCTCTACAAAATGTCCTAATGGCTAGAATAAAATCTAGTTTTGCCCTGCCTTGTGTCTAAATGGCGATTTTAACGGCACAGAAGGATTTTAATTGTTAAAATAATTTCGAAAATTAAATAGCACGCTTGTCGTTTATATCTGAGAATTTAACATTCTTTCTCTCGGTAATTTTGATCTGTTCTTCGTGATTTGCGTAATAGCAGCGGTAACATGATGCAGTTAAGGTGTAGAAGTTGATGCGCTACAGCCCCATCTAGTGGCGAGGTACAACAAAGTTGACAGCACGAAAATATTCACCACGTTCAAATACCCATATATACCAATTTTCATAGCGATCGATTTTACGGAAGATATGTCCGAAAGACATTGAAGTTGAAGTCCTGTAGCGCCATCTAGTGGCAAGTAATAACAAAATGGATAGCATAAAAACTTTCTCCATGAAAAAATACTTAGAGGTGCCAAGTTTCATGGTGATCGGCCAAACGCCCAACATTCTTGACCAACAACCAAACCTAACCACTTCCGCATCGCTTTTCATGGTGTTCACATCGTGTGAAGCGAGGCGGGTGTCATTGCCAATTATTATCCACGTGCATTTGAATCATCTTAAGAGTTTTATTTTGTTAAAACGGAGTTTTATCGAGAAAAAGTAGTGGTGAAAGCCATCGAAGTAGTATTTTGATAACCCGTCTTCAGATTTAATTTTTTGAGAAACTTATATTAGTGACTGTCATTGTGCATTTAATTTTTATCGAACAGTATGTGACCCATTGTCACGCCGGTAACCAGGCCGGATGAAGCCGGATGCTTCCAGTGGTATTTACATTATATAATAAACTGCTATAGTATATTCAGTGATGTTATGGCTTCGAGCCAGACTAATCTTCGCCACTCCTAATGTGCTGGCTTATTGCCCGCTGTCTGGAGCAGAAGCCAAGTTACTTAAGAAAAAGAAGAATAAGAAGAAGAAGAAGAAGACCCAAACCTAACCCAACAAACGACCATATATATATATATATATATATATATATATATATATATATATATATATATATATATATATATATATATATATATATATATATATAAGGACACAAATGTTTGCCTTAATGCGTGAGGATGGCACAGTGTATAGGGAGCGTACGGAAATGTTAGAGGTTATCAGAATATTTTAGTCAAAGTTATATGAAAATCAGAACCAGTCAAAGACAGCAATGCCCACGAAAGAGCAAATGCCAGATATTCTGTTGGATGAAGTGACAAATGCCATAGAAGCGATAAACAATGGAAAAGCTTCAGGAAGGGACAATGTAAGGTTAATATGTTAACAACTGGTGGTCGAATTTTACATAAAATACTGACAAAATTGAACTCAAAATACCTCAAGTGATTCTTCTTCATAAGAAAGGAGCACAGAAGGATTTAAAAAACTACCGCTTAGTAAGCCTCCTATTAGTAATGTAAGTTTTCACCAAGATAATATGTAAAAGAATATTAAGAATACTAAATAACGCACAAGCAAGACAGCGGGCAGGATTCAGAAGTGGATTCAGTACAATGAATCATATCCAGGTTGTCCAACAGGTCATAGAAAGGCACAACGAATACTCCATGCCACTGTGCTTGGCTTTTATCGACTACGAAAAAGCATTTGACATCTCAAAGCTTGCAATAATGCAAGGGGTAGATAAAGTATATGTAAACTCATTAGGATCGATATATGATAGAGCTACAGCCACAATTCACCTTGATGATCTTGAAGTGGGAATTAATGTAGAACGAGGTGTATGGCAGGGTGACGCAATATCGAATATTCTTTTCTCGGCTGACATTGAAGAAGTATTCCGTAAACTGGATTGGGAACAGAATGATGTAAAGATCAATGGTGCAAACTTAAAGATCTTAGATTCGTAGATGACATCGTTCTCCTCTCACAAGATCTAGATGAGTTACAAAAACACATACAAGAGCTGTAAAGGGCGGGAGGACCATTTGGCTTGAAAATAAACCTAAAAAGAGTCAGGTTATGTTCAACAAATTTGCCGAACAGAAAAATTTCTATTTTAGGAAGCGATTTAGAGGTTGGGGACAAATAGATATATCTTGCGCAAAGGATTTCAATGGAGGGTGATACTGCCCGGGAAGTGGAACGGCGTGTTAAGTGTGGCTGGCAGGCATTTGACAGGCTCAATATAGTGTTTAAGAGCAAACTGCCACTCTGTCTGAAGAGAAAGGGTTTTCATCAGTGCATGCTGCCACTTTTGACATTCAGAAGTGAGCCCATTCGGGTAGCACAGAGGGGAATGGAAAGGTGTATGCTTGGCATTACAAAGCAGGACACAAAGACCTGCATATGGATCAGAGATAATACATATTTTTTTACTCTATTACAGAAGATGAAGGGGGCATTCGGTAAGACACACAATATTTACAATAAGAAATGCATATCCAACTTTTATCGATTATAATAGTAACACTTTGTTAACTTCGTGGTTCATGATTTAGGTACGGTTGTAGTATAAATAGAACATTGTTTAGTTTTAGAATTAGATTGAATCATCTCCTGATGATGCCAACATGATTAGCGAAACGTGCGTCGAGAAGTTTAAAAAAAGTGATTTGGTGTTTAGTGGTAAATCACTTCGAGTTTAGTCTCATACTTGTGTATAAGATAAAAATCATGGTCATACTTGTGCCTTCTCTATACCGGGCTGAAAACTTTTAGTACGAACAACACCCGTATTGACATGGCTGGCATCTCAGTCCTAAAACTGGCAATAAAAATAAAACGTTTCATCAGGATTTTAAACATTCTGCAATCTTCGCTCACGATATTGAAACCGTTGATCAAAAGTAAACATTGCAAAAGTGTTTCCAAAATTTATACCATCAGTTCCAGTGCTCCATTGACTAACAAAGTTCTTTTATTATACTACAAATATTAAAAACCTTAAATAAACAGAGTATTTTATCAAATAACTGTAATATTAATAAATTAACAAAACGACATTAAATATTATTAGGTTTTATATAATTTTAAAATCTCCGTTTCGTTCGAATCGATCTCTGATTATTGCTTTCAGAAAATATAATTTAATCTACATGTTTTCGGTAAGATGAAGAAGAACGCTTTGAAAAGAATCGGATAAAGAGATTTTCTTTGAAATATAAATTAAAATCTCCACGTGGAGGTTTTTCTGGTGAGATTTTATTTGCACGTGCTGAGTCTATTGATAAAAAAAGTATAAAAAATTTGAAAATGATAGATTCAGGTGTGTTTTATACGTATATATATATATATATATATATATATATATATATATATATATATATATATATATATATATATATATATATATATATATATATAGGAAAGAAAAGGGCAGTGTAATTGTCGAAATGCTAAAAGCTGGTGGTCGGACGTTATGGAAAAATGCATAAGTGATCCTTTTACATAAAAAGGCAGCACAAGAAGATTTGACGAACTACAGTCCAATAAGCTCCTCCTATCAGTAATGTACAAAGTTTTCACTAAGATAATTTCTAAAAGAATCTTAGAAAAACTGAATGACGCACAACCAAGAGAACAAGCAGGATTCAGTACAATGGATCACATCCAGGTTGTACAGCAGGCCAAAGAAAGGCACAACGAATACACCATGCCACTGTGCTTGGCTTTCATCGACTACGAAAAAGCATTTAACTCCATCTCAAAGCATGCAATAATGGATGCACTGCTTAGCCAAGGGGTAGATAAAGCATATGTAAACTTATTAGGATCGATATATGATGGAGCTACATCCACAATTCACCTTGATGATCTTAAAGTGGGAATTAATGTAGAACGAGGTGTACGGTAGGGTGGCGCAATATCGCCTATTCTTCTCTCGGCTAGCCTTGAAGAATTACTCCGTAAACTGGATTGAGAACAGGATGGTGTAAAGATCAATGGTACAAACTTAAACCATCTTAGATTTGCAGATGATATCGTTCTCCTTGCACAAGACCCAGAGGAGCTGCAGAAACGCATACAAGAACTGCAAAGGACTGGTGAACCATTTGGCTTGTAAATAAACTTGAAAAAGAGTCAGGTTATGTTCAATAACTTGGCTCAGGACAGAAGAATTTCAGTTTTAGGAAGGGATTTGGAGATTGTGGACAGCTTCATATATCTTGGACAGAGGATTTCAATGGAGGGGTATACCGCCCAGGAGGTGGAAGGGCGTGTTAAATGAGGCTGGCAAGCATTTGGTAGGCTCAACATTATGTTTAAGAGCAGACTCCCACTTTGCCTGAAAAGAAAAGTCTTCAATCAGTGCGTTCTACCCATTATGACATAAGGAAGTAAAACCAAGACACTCACATCGCAATCAATTCAAAAACTTGCACTTGCAAGCACAGAGGGGAATGGATACGTATGCTGGGTATTACAAGATAAAACAGAAAGTCCTGCGCTTGGATCAGGGCTCAAACGAAAGTTTGTGACATCATTGGAAAAGTAAAGCAATTGAAATGGAGATGGGCAGGCCATATAGCGAGGCGATGGAATGACAGATGGACTAGGGCAATCCTGGAATGGATACCGTTTGATCACAAAGGTCCGCAAAGAAGACCGAAAACACGATGGATTGATGACATCGTTAAGTATATTGGACCAGAGTGGCAGAGGAAAGCCCAGAACCGTGAAAGTTGGAAGCATGCTGAAGAGGCCTTCATCCTGCAGTGGATCGACACGGGCTGATGATGATGATGATGATGATCCAACGTTTTTCTGTATATATATATATATATATATATATATATATATATATATATATATATATATATATATATATATATATATATATATATATATGCTGTTTTTAAGGTAATTTCGCGAAGTCAGAAGGAGTATACAGCTTATTGATAAAAACCACCATATCGCAAAATTAGGAAAAACATTGCTTGTCGAAAATGAATCGCATCGATCTGGACAATATGACCTTTTCAACAAGATGGTGTTTATTTATCTGGGATTATGTTCAAGAAGAAACTACATCCTAAGTATCATCGGTAATATACAGCCACAACTGGAGACAAAACCCAAAGTGAAAAATAGAATTAATACATGCTTTTTATCAACGCTTTTTCATGGGAATGAATGTACTAATTTGGTGAAAAATTAAGGTTAAAAATATGCGCGTGTACGTCTCGATAAAGACATTGATAAAAAAAATTAATAGCTCTCTTTCTCCTTCTCTCTACATTATATCTCTCTCATGTAACGAAATATTGCTTAAATATGACGCGTCCTTGAAATTTCACTCTCAATTCTCGTCCACTTATCGATTATCTAATAACCGCCTAAGAAGTTTCACTTGAAAAATCTACCTAGAAATTGTACTTGATAATTTACACTGGTAAAATAACTGGTAGAAGTTCCTTCCTATGTCTGTAACAAAATATTCCAATTCCAGCAGTCATAGGCAAAGATTTGATGAACTGATTGGCAGAATGATGTACGTATGTTATCATATTATTTTAATAATCATTATTAGATTTACTATTAAGGGGACATAAAAACCTACTTCCTGTACAATTATTTTCCTCGCGTTTGCTGTACATTTAACCCCAGACTACAACCTATTTTCTCCGCTAGTTTCAATTCCCTTTTTTTCGTACATTCCTATTCTTAACCCTATTAGTTGGACTCGACTATTGTGCCTCTCGGAAGAATCGTAAAAAGGAATCGAAGACAGGGTAACCACCCCAATCCTTAGATTAATTATTTTGTCGCCGGCTTTATCTGGTCGATTTTCTGGTAAGTCAGTTGTAGCGCCTTATTATCCGCATGATTACCTCTGGCCAGAAATGCTGCATGCCTTTGCTTTCCGATTTACCACTGCTCAAATTGAAAAGTAACGGGACTGAATCAATAAGACGCAAACTAGAAGATTTTTTATATTAATTTACAACATTATTTTTGCGTGGTTGTATTAAAAAAACATTTGCGCGAAGAATGGTAATAAGCACGCCTTTTGCGAGGAAACAATGATCGCTCTTCTACTCCTTACTTACATGAGGATTCTTCCTCATGTTTGTGTTATCTCCCGTATCAATCCACTGCAGGATGAAGGGCTCTTCAACATGCTTCCAACTCTCGCGGTCCTGAGCTCCCCGCGAGTTTTCAGTCTTCTTCGTGGACGTTTGCGATCAAGCGGTATCCAGTCCAGGACCGCCCTGGTCCATCTTTCGTCCCATCGTCTCGCTACATGGCCTGCCCACTTCCATTTCAATTGCTTTATTCTTCCAACGATATCACTCACTTTCGTTTGTTCTATGACCCATGTGGTGCAGGTCCTTATATCCCGTCTAGTAATCCCAAGCATACATCTTTCCATTCTCCTCTGTGCTACTCGAAGTTTTTGAACTGACTGTGATGTGAGTGTCCAGGTCTCATTTCCGTATGTCATAACGGGCAGGACACACTGATCAAAGACTTTTCTTTTCAGGCAAAGTGGTTGTTTGCTCATAAACACTATGTTGAGCCTGCCAAATGCCTGCCAGCCACATTTAACGCGTCGCTCCACCTCCCGGACGGTATCCCCTTCCATTGAAACATTGATATATATATATATATATATATTATATATATATATATATATATATATATATATATATATATATATATATATATATATATATATATATATATATATATATATATAAGATAACACAAACATGAGGAAGAATCCTCGTATCAACCTGAGCTTTAACATCTTTGGGTTTCATACCACCCGCTTACTTACTACGAATATACGTCTCTAACATTTATACGCCGGCTGTATGATAAGTAACTCACCTAGGCCAGAGATGGCGCTGCTAGTATTTAAAAAGAGATATTTTTCGTAAATATAATTTTTCACAACAATACTGTCAAACTGTCAAGTGGTTGTGTGGTTTAGTTTGTGAATGGCAGCTATTTATTCATCATAGCATACCAGAGATCAAAAAACAGTCACGAACAGTTAACGAATACTTATTTTGTAGGGTTGGTCGTATTTTTTAGAGTGGTTACAAAAGACTTTGAAAAATACAATACATTTTAGGCAAAAGCACGTTTTTTTCTTGTCAATGCCAGGTACTTATCATACAACCCTCGTGCAATTTCCTCTTAGATTCCTTCGCAATCTAAAATATGCCAGTAGTTTTCGACGTAAGTAAAAAAACCTGAAAAGAATAAACTCGAGCCCTGATACTTTCTTATTTGAGCAGTACCGATCATTACATGAAAAATCCATGTTCCTTATAGGAACAACCCTACGTGATGTTAAAAAATGCAAATCTAGCTGGGAATAACCGATATGAAGGATTTTGTATCGATTTATTGAAAAAATTAGCTGTCATGATCGGTTTTGAGTACAGAATTGAGTTGGTGCCTGATGGAAAATATGGAGCTATTGACTTGGATACAGGAGAATGGAATGGAATAGTAAGACAGCTCATGGATAAGGTAAGAAAAATCGAATGGCGACAAGCGCAGTTATATATCTCAATCGGTTTTCGAGATATTGAAACAAAAAAAAACCCATAGAGGAATGTAATTATTGCAAAATTTCCACTCAGTATTTATATTTATATATATATATATATATATATATATATATATATATATATATATATATATATATATATATATATATATATATATATATAAAGGGTATTCCATTAAGAGGTTTCGAATGTTGGTAACGAATAAAAGAAACGTTTCATAACATACCTGAAAGTTATTTATGGCAGTGCGAAGCTATATATATACATATATATATATATATATATATATATATATATATATATATATATATATATATATATATATATATATATATATATATATATATATATATATATATATATATATTGCAACTAATGTTAGGTTAGAGATGATAATTGGTAAAAAATTATTCTTAAAAAAAAAGATATAGTAAAAAATGGATACGATACAGACGCTTTTGGAATTATCCTCACGAATTAATTTACTTAATCTGTTATATTACTAATTTATTTGTTAGATTTTTTTTATTTATTCTTTATTTTGTTATAAATCACATACGAGGGTTGCTATTTATGTGTCCGGAATTGGCAACAATGGCGTTGCTAGGCGCCATTTGAAATATACATCGTAAAGTTTCACATTGTTAACTATATTGCGAACTCAGAACGTTTTGTCTTACGGACGCTATTTGTCTTGTTTCGTGAGCTGAAATTTTCATCCATCAGTACCGTTTCTATATGTAGAGTTAGTAAGAATATATGGTACAAAGCACTCCATGCTTTATTACAATGACACATTAATTTTCTCATTCATCACTTCATTCTTATACTAAAAATTATTTTTTACTTTTTAGTTCCGTTTACCATTAAAGCGTGTTATTTAATTTTTTTAAACTATAATTTATTTTTTATTTTTTAGTTCGATTTGCTATAAAAGCGTGTTTTTTAGTTTTTTAGTTTTTTAAACTACTATTTATTCAATTTTTCATTTCATTTTTCACAATTTCCCTTCCTTGGGCGTTGTAATCGTGTGTCAGGCTCCTTCTCCCAAAGCAAATCCTTGATCCTGACGATCCTGTTCAGGATAATGGGACGAACTTATTGAATTATTGTATTGTCATCGGTCCTTGATAAGTGTGCAAAGTTTCAATTTAATCTGGCGTTTTGAAGTGGGTAAAAAGAACGTTCAAAAATTCCGTTACATAGATGGCTAGAGGTAAAGCTAATAAAAACGTGTTAAAAATGGAATTAACTCGTGTGAATTTTCGAGCGATGATTTACTTCGACTTTCGACTTGGATTATCTCGACAACAGTGCACCGATCAACTCACTTCGATTCACTTTTGGTGATAAAGCATCATCTAAAACCACTGTATATCACTGGTTTAATGATATTCAATCGTGGCCGTCGTTCGCTCACGGACGAATTTAAAGACGAAAACATCAGAAAACAGATACTGAACTGAAGTGAACTGTATGGGTCTTTCAAAATGAACCAAACCCAACAAAAGTTGGGTTTGGTACCTAACCTAACCCAACAAAAGTTGGGTTTGGTGCCCCCAAAGCACTTCGAAGCAAATAGTCGCCTGTTTTTTTGGGATAAATGGGCATGTGACTACAGTGTCACTAGAGAATCGTAGAACGGTCCATTCTGAATGATACACAACCATATGTTTGCCAGAAGTCTTTGAAGAAATAAGATAAAACAACCATAAAGGCAGGATCATTCTTCACAATGACAAAGCGAGCTCTCACACATAAAACCGAACAACTCAATATTTGACCGGTCAAAACATCGTATTGATGGGTTATCCGCCATACAATCCTGATTTGGCACCCAATTATTTCTTTTTGTTTCCGTTTGTGAAGATTAAACTACCTGATTAATGATTTTCGATTATCGTGCTATGAAAATTGGTTAAAACGTGTATCGATCATGACGGAGAATATTTTGGAAAACAAAAAACCATTTTCAGTGATTAGATTTTCAGTTATTATTCCAGATACATAAATAGCAACCCTTGTATATCGCTACTCTAATGTAAAAAATTTCAATTGGGAACCAACCTTATAAAATAAACATATAACCTTATAAAAAAACAGTATAGTAAAAAATAAAAGATAAAATACAGACGCACAATTCTACGCACGAATTTATGTACTGATCATTAATTTGTTTGTTACATTTTTTCGGTTTCTTATTTATTCCAATTAGGACTCATATATATATATATTACCAATAACTGAAAAAATGATGGGACACAACAAAGCATAAAAAAACAATTAAAAAAAAACATGAAACTTTACCATAAACTATTTCAATTTTCGATACGCCAAAAACAGTTCTCTGCCTTCAATCAGTAAAAAACAAATTTGAAATATGTTTCAAATTTGTTAAATTACTACATAAGTATATACATAAGAAATAACATAAGAATCTCTAGATGGTCTTCACTGTTAATAAGTTCTTAAAAATATATCGTGACTGAAATATATGCGAATGTTTGCAGAAAGCGGACCTTGCCGTCGGCTCCATGACAATCAACTACGCGAGGGAGAGCGTCATAGATTTCACGAAGCCGTTCATGAATCTCGGAATTAGTATACTTTTTAAGGTAAGCCTCGTTTCCTCGTATGACATGTAGTAAAAAATATTAGTAATACTGTTTTTTTTTTACCGAATCAACTCTATATCTATAATTAGCTCTATCTATATCTATTTGAGTTTAGCGTTTTTCAAATTCAAATTTGTTATTATTAAATTCCGTTCAACAAACTTTAAAATAACATATATGCTAGAATATAAATAATATTTATATACTCTTCCCGACTTTAAGGGGGGTATATCGGAATACTGGGAAAGATAGACACTAAATACCCATAGCAATCGAGGCGTCTATAATTATAATCTAATTAATAGTAATGACAATAATAATAAAATATTGTTTTATTAATCAAAAGCAAATTTAAAAATCTGTATACAGCCAGAAGAACGTCGAAAATACTCCTCGCTAAATAGAGAAATCCAGAGAGCCTGCAGAGGAGATAAAAATGATATCATCAAAAAAACTTGTCTAGAAGTCCCGTCACATGTTAATTCAAACAACACCAAACACCTCCATAAACCTGTGAAGAAAATAACAAGAAAATATACATAACGTATAGGGATAATACTAGACTCATTGAAAAGTTCGCAAAGGGATACCTATATAGCAATAAAAGAACTATATAATCTACTACCTTTTGAAGTTTCACCCATCATATGAACATATGTGAAGTTTCAAGTCGATCTGTTAATTCATTCGTACAAAAACAGCAGCCTCAAGTAAACGTATCAGTGTTATTTTTTAAAAAGGAAAATATTAAAAATTGTGCAGTGCTTAAACTCTTTGTAAAATGTTAAGGTAATGGAAATTTATAGTGAAATG
This sequence comes from Cosmopolites sordidus, assembly GCA_031761425.1. Taxonomy (NCBI): domain Eukaryota; kingdom Metazoa; phylum Arthropoda; class Insecta; order Coleoptera; family Curculionidae; genus Cosmopolites; species Cosmopolites sordidus. Next base: position 360,674 of record JARFXV010000826.1, read on the forward strand.
CTAAATGTATTGGGGAGTCTGTTCCTTCAAAGACAACGGTTTGTAAGTGGGCAGGTGAATTTCAATGTGGTCGTACAAACCTGGATGATGATCCTCGTTCCGGACGTCCAATAAGTACAACTACTGAAGAAATAACATGGTTATGGATGACAGACAATTGATTTTGACGGAAATTGCTAAGGTCATGGACATCTCAACTAAATGGATGTTTCATATTTTGAAAAAGGTATTTGGATTGAGAAAACTATGTGCAAGATAGGTGCCGCAATTGTTAAATTATGATCGAAAACGGCTGCTAGTAAAACTTTCTAACCAAATTTGGCTCTTTTGATCTTTTGATCTGGACAGAGAGAATCATTGGGGACTGCCAGACTGGATTCCGCTTCGGCAAATCCACAACTGATCAACTCTTCACCATAAGACAGATTCTAGAGAAAAACAAGAAATACGGCATTGAAAAATCATCAGCTTCTCATAGAATTCACGGCACCATTATAAACAAAAACAGACAATAAATAATATCAGTAAGAACGCCATGTAAGAAGGACTGGACAATATTACAAGAGATGATACAGCAGGAATGAAGGAGGCATTTATATATATATATATATATATATATATATATATATATATATATATATATATATATATATATATATATATATATATATATATTGCACACTCATACATGTTGATGTATCACATTTTTTAAGATAGTCAACTGAAATCTGAACTTTAAACTCAGGCTACTGTGAATTCACAAACAGGGTTAATTACCGATATTTTGCTTGGCGTTAAAGATATCGAAAACAAAGTTGAAGAATAGAAGAATATTATTTTAATCCCACATACCGAGTTTTATTATAAAATTCGCATTTTTAATTTCTTCATTATTATGGCCTGTAAACAAAATTATTTTGTATTTTATTTAATGACTATTTATTAATTATTTTTTAATTTAATAACCCCAACGCGAAACAAGATATCGAGAAATGACCCTGTTTGTGAATTCGTAGTCTGCTGAGTTTAAAGTTCTGACTTCAATATCTTTAAAAAAATGTAAATATAAATATATAAATATATATATATATATATATATATATATATATATATATATATATATATATATATATATATATATATATATATAGGCAGGGTGACGCAATATCGCCTATTCTTTTCTCGGCTGGCCTTGAAGAAGTGTTCCGTAAGCTGGATTGGGAACAGGATGGGGTAAAGATCAATGGTGCAAACTTAAACCATCTTAGATTTGCAGATGATATTATTCTCATTTCACAAGACCCAGAGGAGCTGCAAAGACGCATACAAGAACTGCAAAGGGCTGGCGAACCATTTGGCTTGAAAATAAACCTGAAAAAGAGTCAGGTTATGTTCAATGACTTCGCTCAAGACAGAAGAATTTCAGTTTTAGGAAGGGATTTAGAGATTGTGGACAGCTTTGTATATCTTGGGCAGAGGATTTCCATGGAGGGGAATACCGCCCGGGAGGTGGAACGGCGTGTTAAATGTGGCTGGCAGGCATTTGGTAGGCTCAACATAGTGTTTAAGAGCAGACTCCCACTTTGCCTGAAAAGAAAAGTATTCGATCAGTGCGTTCTACCCGTTATGACATACGGAAGTAAAACCTGGACACTCACATCGCAATCAATTCAAAAACTTCGGGTGGCACAGAGGGGAATGGAAAGATGTATGCTTGGCATTACAAGACGAGACAGAAAGTCCTGCGCATGGATCAGGGAACAAACAAAAGTCTGTGACATCATTGGAAGAGTAAAACAGTTGAAATGGAGATGGGCAGGCCATATAGCGAGGCGATGGGACGACAGATGGACCAAGGCAATCCTGGAGTGGATACCGCTTGATCGCAAACGCCCGCGAAGAAGACCGAAAGCACGATGGACTGATGACATCGTTAAGTATATTGGACCCGAGTGGCAGAGGAGAGCCCAGGACCGTGAAGGTTGGAATCATGCTGAAGAGGCCTTCATCCTGCAGTGGATCGATACGGGCTGATGATGATGAGATATATATATATATATATATATATATATATATATATATATATATATATATATATATATATATATATATATATATATATATAAAACATGCCAATTGAATGGGTTGTTTAACTATTGATGAAGAAAAACGATTTTTTTTTTTTTTTTTTTTTTTTTTTTCAGTAGGTGGAAAAAGCTTTTATAGCCAGAGTGTGGGACTCTCCCAATAGGGCATACCCACTAAAAAACCACCTCAATATCCTTCAGGAATGTGGTACCTTTAAGTTTAACATCCTCTCGACTATAACATCCTCCCGGACAGGATGATACAGCCAACAGGATGATAAACTTTCTCGCGAGAAAAGGTATTCCTGTTTTCATATTTTCAAATGTCTGTATGATTCCTTCAAATATTTTTCTATTTGTTTTCTATTTATTGTTCTCATTTATTTCGCTCTAATAGTATATTTTTATATATTTTCCATTTTTCTCATTTCCCTCTTTATTTCCTTTGTTCTTTATGCATTTCATTTCTCTTTATTTTCCCATTTTTCTCTTTAATGTATTTTTCCCAATAATTGAAAGTAAATATAACCTAAAAGTACAAAAAAATACCTCAAAAATACCGGAGATCTCCATATTTTTTCTCTTCAATTCTGTTCTATCGTTACATCCATTCTCTTATTAGATCAAGGCCAAATTATTCATATTAAAAAGTCTTCTCATATATTATCAACTCTTATTTCCTTGATATTTATCTAAATCAATTTCTAGCTAACAATTTATTTTGTTGCATTTTTCCCATTTCTCTCTTTGTTTCCTTTATTCTTTATTCCTTACATTTCTCTCTATTTCCCCATTTTTCTCTTTAACGTATTTTTCCCAATAACTGAAAGTAAATATCAAACCTAAAAGTCAAAAAGATTTACCTCAAAAGTGCCAGAGATGACCATGTTTCTTCTCTCTAATGCTCTTCTGTCGTTACATTCATTTTTTTATTACATCAAGACCAAATTATTCATATTAAAAAGGTCTTCTCCTATATTATCAACTCCTTTTTTTATTCTTAGAATTTATCTAAATCTATTTCTAACAGTATATTTTGGTCAATTTATTCTCTTTCATACAGTTTCTTAAGTATACCTGAAAGTGTTATGGCTTAACGACACGAAGTTTCCTACCACTTATATCAAGATATCTAGCTAAAAATCAAAATTGAAAAAAAATCATATAAAACAAAATAATTAGAGTCTAAACTAACAATCCGAGATGCATTAGCACCCAAACCCTATAGAATCTGTACCAAAGGTGAGCGTTAGCCACCCATAGTGACGACCAAACCCTGTAGAACCTGTACAAGGGTGAATGTTAACCACCCCTGAGACTGACGACCAAGCCCTGTAGAATCTGTACCAAGAGTGAACGTTAGCCACCCCTGATAGTGACGACCAAACCCTGCAGAATCTGTACCAAGGGTGAACGTTAGCCACCCCTGATAGTGACGACCAAACCCCGTAGAATCTGTACCAAGGGTGAACGTTAGCCACCCCTGATAGTGACGACCAAAACCTGCAGAATCTGTACCAAGGGTGAACGTTAGCCACCCCTGATAGTGATGACCAAACCCTGTAGACTCTGAACCAAGGGTGAACGTTAGCCACCCCTGATAGTGACGACCAAAACCTGCAGAATCTGTACCAAGGGTGAACGTTAGCCACCCCTGATAGTGACGACCAAACCTTGTAGACTCTGAACCAAGGGTGAACGTTAGCCACCCCTGATAATGATGACTTGACGATATCTGATGGTCTCTTCAATACTTACCTGAAACAAAAGAAAAGAATAAATGAATACTTTATCAGATAAATAAATCTTAATAAATAATGCAAAAAAAACTCAAAATATTCAAAGGGCTGTGTTATAATTTGGTAGACAATCGTTTGTAGTCTGTATTGACAAATCGTTAAAAAAATTGAAAATTTTAAAATAAAAGAAATTGAGAAAAATCAGTGTGTTTAAATACGTTTCCCCCATAATATATGTATAATGTATTTGCAGGATATATTAAAAAAGTTTAGAAATATTATTCAAACTTTATATTTTTTGAAATATTTGAGTTTATTGTTCCACACCAAAGATTCTAATTGAAAAATTGAACTTTTAAATTGTAAAGTTGAAATAATGCAACCACGTACCTTATTAGAAACTCTATGGATCTTATATCCTTATGAACACTAACACTAATTTCACTACAAGTCTAGATCTCAAAGCTATGTACGCATTTCCCGAACGATGTCTTTACTTCAACTGACTCATATAGCAAGAACAGTAAAAATATCGATAAATAATTTTTTGTTAGAAAAAAAGGGTCGGTACCATGACTAAGTCCCGACAAAATGTTAACATTTTTTGTCTTTTAAATTACACGAAAATAATATTTGCCGTTCGTATATGTTCTATACAGGGTACTTTAAAATCTATGAATTTTTAGATACCTTCTTAAAATAAAAAAAATATTGAAAATCTCTTAAAGGAAATTAATTAGTCTAATAGCAAATTAAATGTTACTTTTTTGTACATAATTTATTTCGAACTGCATTTGGAAAATATAGGATATACATAAGTCTAAGGTTTTTGTTCAGGTTTTGGAAAATTATAACAGCTGTTTTCAGTGAGAATAGTGTTTAATGTAATAAGAAATGGTTCAAAGATTATCATAAAATAGATGGCTACTACTTTAGCATATTATTAATTGACTTAGTTGACTTTCAATATACAATGGGAAAAAAAGCATTTAAATAAACTCATTTATCTCATCTTCTTTATTTTAACTGTATTATAGAAATATTATACTTTATATATATATATATATATATATATATATATATATATATATATATATATATATATATATATATATATATATATATATATATAAATATATTATAAATATATTATATATATATTATTATTCACGTATGGGCCCTGGTGGACCACGCGAAGTACAATTAGAGGCGTTTGTTGTTGTTAGCCTTCCTTTGAGCCCATACTAATTTCAAATTTCATTCTTTCGCTATGAGCTTTTTTCCTTTCGTCAGACCAAGTTGTTCCAGTCTAATGTTCCTACATTTTTCTCTCTGGCCAAACGTTAACTTTGTGTCTGAAACAACCTCTATCCTGAATTTCACTTTGTGTAATATTTGCTGATCTTAGGTCCTCTTTAATTGCCGCAATCCATTTAATTATTTCTACTTTAGCTCTACTCCTATTTTCATAAAATTCGACTATTTGTCTAGTTAGCCTACTCGGATTCATCCGTTTGATGTGTCCGTAAAACTTAAGTCTTCTTTTTCTCATATCGCTATGTATATCTGTGTATTGTTTGATTTCTTGGTTTTCTCGAAGTCGGTATGTTGTGCTATTTATTTGTTTGGGGCCTAGGATTTTTCTTATGATTTTTCTTTCCTTCTTTTCAATGTCCTCGATGTCCCTCTTTCTATTCAAAATGAGCGTTTCTGCAGCATATAGACATTCTGGCTTAATAACCGTGTTGTAATGTCTCAGTTTTGTGTTTTTAGATAGGCATTTTTTGTTATAAATATTTTGTGTAAGTCTCAATGCCGTTTCCATTTTTTGACATCTACCCTTATTGGCCGCTTTTTCCAATCCATTTTCCATGATTATTTCACCCAAATATTTGAATTGAGAGACTCGTCTGATGTTACCATATTTTGTTTTTAGAAATGGTGTTCTTAGTCTGTTGCAGGTCATGTATTGTGTCTTTTCAAAGGATATTTGGAGTCCTACCTTTTCTGCTGTTTCTTTTAGGATTTCAATCTGTTTTTGAACCGTTAATACATCTTGAGCTAAAATTGCTAGATCATCAGCAAATGCCAGACAATCGATTTTGATGTTGGTTCTCCCCAGTTTAATGGGCTGGTCAATATTCAGTGCCGACTTTTCTTCACGCCACTCCTGTATTACTTTTTCTAGAACACAGTTAAATAAGAGTGGCGAGAGTCCATCCCCTTGTCTCACACCAGTTTTAATTTCCAAGGGTTCTGAGATGTCACCCATGAATTTAACTTTTGACCTCGTGTTAGTTAACGTTGCTTTAATAATTGCCAGCGTTTTCAGATCTAGTCCTTGTTCTTTCAAGATTCGGAATAAAGATTCGCGGTCAATAGAATCATATGCTTTTTTGAAATCCACAAATGTACAGACGAGATTTAGTCGATGTCTTAGAATCAACTTTAGATTCAGGATCTGTTCAGGGCAGGATCTGCCCGGTCGAAAACCTGCCTGATATTCACCAATGTTCGGTTCTAACTGTCCCTGTGCTCTGTCTAGTAGGCATTCAGATAAAATCTTGTAACAAACTGGGAGAAGAGATATTCCTCTATAGTTGTTTACATCCGTTCTATCTCCTTTCTTATGTAGTGGATGGATTAGAGCATCTTTCCAGTCTTCCGGAATCCGTTCGGTTCGCCAAACTTCTTGTAGAATTTTGGTTATTCCAGTTATTCCATGTACAATCAAGGAGTACATGGACCAGCGGATTTCAAAAGTTCAGCAGTGATTCCATCTTCACCAGAAGCTTTGTTATTTTTAAGCCGCTTGATTTGCCTAAGTATTTCCTCTTCATTCGGTGGTAATGAATCTGGGTTTGTTTGTTTAGGGTTTAGTGTTGGTAATTTGTTTAAGGGCTCAAGACAGTTTAGTATTTGTTCAAAATATTTCGCAAGTTCTTTGCAATTGCCTTGGTTATTTAGAGCTAGTTGTCCGTTTTCCTTTTGAAAGCATAGGCTCTGCGGTTGATAGCCTGTTAATTTAGTTTTAAAGTTGATTGTTTTCATATTTTCATATTTTTTTCATATTTATATATATATATATATATATATATATATATATATATATATATATATATATATATATATATATATATATATATGGGAGAGTTTTTTTTGCTCTCTCCTAAGCCTCCACAAAGCATTATTGAGCCCACAGGTTTTTTATGTTAATTTTTAAATCTTTTTTTGAAAAATTTGAATTTAAAAAAAAGTTATTGGTATATCCTCTAAATTATTTTTTTTAATTTAATGCAAAACGTTGTAGAGTTCTATGAAAATGAAAATTACATGGAAGTGACATCTAGTTACTTTTTATGGACGCGCAAAGTTGCGCATTAGGTATTATATTCGATATGCAGGATAAAATTGGAAATCATGTAATTGAACCACATTACTTACTTGATCGTCTCAACGGAAATAATTACCTTGAGTTGTCCTGCATACTGGAGCTTAACAATCAGGGAGTATTTAAATAATGTTTTCCCAAATTCGTGGATTGGGAGGGATGGCCCTATTCCATGGCCTCCACGGTCCCCAGACCTAACTCCGTTGGATTTTTACATCTGAGGACGGGCAAAAAACTTGTATACGTCACAGAAGTTGAAACTAGAGAAGATTTATTCCAACGCATAGAGACGGCTTTCGTCATAATTAAAGAAGGAATTCTTTTAAGTACTCCTACGGTAGAAATGAGGCGAAGATTGCGCGCGTGCATACGCAATGGAGGTCAGCAATTCGAGCAAGATTTGTGATTAATTAAAACATTGATTATTAAAATTTTATTTCTACTTCAAGTCCAAGAAACGATAGTACCCTGTGTAAGAAAGAGATAGCAGCCAGACTTCACTGCGCAAGAGTGGGATAGCATATCGTACTAAATTTTAATGGCGCCCCTGTTTCTTCCAAAAATTTTAGAAATTAAAAAAAAATGGAAAACTGTTTCAAATATTTTCATATAGTTTAACTAAAATTACTTTAAAATAATTCACCTACCTTATATCAACTTCAAAGAAGCTTCTACAGCTATACTGCTACTAGACACAAACGGACACACAAAAAAAGTAACATATACGCATTTACTGGTCGAATATCCGAATAAAACTGAATCGTATGACACATAAGAAGGTAATAATGTTGTAAATTTTTTTTTTCAGTTTGCAGTTTATTCTATATTACGTCAAGTAGGGGAAGTCGGTGTAAAATCGTTCAAATGGGGAATCAATGGTAGTTTGGGACATAATATTTAATAGTAACATGATATGTACGAAAATGTATTTACTATTTAATAAAAATTACAATAAGACAAAAAAATGAACAAGCGAGAATTTTTTTAAAATTTACCTTAACTAACAAAATGCATAATTTGCTTCTTGAGGACTATTTAAATTGGCTGCAAGTTAATGAAGTAAAGATTAAATAAAATGAAATTGATTTTTTTTTAATTGCCTGAAAAAAAAATTGCAATGAGTCAGTAATAATGGTCAGTGACGAAGCCGCAGTCCAAACATAAATTGGAGGAGAAGAAGAAGAAGAAGAAGAAGAAGAACAAGAAGAAGTAATTGAAGATTATGGATCGGATGAACAAATTGTTCTACTGTTTTTTTAATTTCCATCGCTTTCATCAGCTTTCATCAATTCCAACTCTTGCTAATATCTGTTATTATGCAATAATTTCCAATTAAACAGAATCACAACAGACCTGTAGAATAGGCTTACTAGAGAAACCACGTTAAAAAAAAACGTGCTAAGTACACTACCTCAAAGGTGGCGTGGAAACGTGCGCATATTATGACGCTTACATCTTTTTGAATCGTTATATCTCAGGAACGGTGGCTCTTAGGAAAAAAGTTATTGATACCTTTTTTATAGATAATTTTATGATCTACAATTTTTTGACCTTTGACCTCGAGTCAATTTTTTTCCACATACCGGAACGATGGGGAATTTTGAACAATTTTACTCGCTTCCAGCTTGATGAGAAATTATGTACCTTTGAATGTCTAGATTGACCGGACTACTGTCAAATGTCAAGGACAGTCATACCAATTTAAAAAATCAAATGGTTGTTTCGATACGGTAACCGCGCGAATCTTTAATTCAAAAGTCGCTTTATTTTTTGATCAGTAGTCTCTCTTGAGGTCTGTCTATATCTATTTCAGTTGAACGTTATCCCAAAAGAAAATTCATCGTTAAAGCGGTTTTTGAAACGACCACAACTCATTTTAAATAAACCTTAGAACATTTAAGACAACTTTTTGTATTAGTACTAATATAATTATTAGACCATGTGTTGATATATTCATCAGAAACCTGGATCTTGATGAAGTATTATGAGAACTTCTTGGGGTGCTTCAAGAGAAAGAAACTGAGACAGGTTTAGTAAACGGAGCTTCTCGCAACTGCTACAATATTAAAGTATGTAATGTACAATGAGGCTGATATTGTAAAAATTGCAAAGATTATCAGGTTGAGATAGAGAGAGAGCATATTGGGGGAAAAGAGGAGATAGAAATATTGTCTGAATGATTGTGGCGTGTTCATATATTTTTTGTCTTTTTTTTTAGGGGTTTTTGCCAAGATCTAAAACTCAAAAAAATATCAAAAATATCTGTTCTTATGTAAATAAAGAATCATTGGGTAAAAACAAAAAACAAAACGGAGACAACTTTCTCAGGAATGTCTGAATGATTGTGGCGTACGAAATTTTAAAAAATACAAAAATGTTCTAAAATAAATACAAACTTTTGCACGTTACGTTTCGGGAGGTCTTCTCCTCCCGCTTTCAAAACGAGTCTAAAAAATAAATTATATTAATTTCTATATATACTAAAATGATAGGAAGTAAATATATTTTTGGTAGTATGTCACTGTCATTAAATACTATTATTATCAATGTAAGCATCAAGTTCGTCGTGTCAAGGCAACTATGTTTGTTGAGCTAATGCTTTTCAGGGAAAACTCTGGAACTTGTCTGTATTTCGATTAGTATTTTCACTGGATATCTCTTTTACCGCTAAGTGTCGGAACTTTTATTGGGTTGTCTATATTCGGATCACCCATTCAGATATCGACCGCAACCGATGTCGTTTACTTTCAGTTATCGATAACTGATCTTCGACGCGGTACGGATTGCTGTTGAGGCTTTGATAAATTATATTTTTTATTACTATAAAAAATATTGAAGAGCTTTTTACCGTCAACAAGTCATTTTTATTAGCACCAAACCAAAATTGCAAATATAAAATTGATTGAATATAAAAAAATTGTATCGTTCTAAATTTGATGCTCACCCTAAACCAAATTCCCTCCGAAGCAGCAGCCCAATAATGGACGTGCCCAAATCCTGTGTTGCTCAAAACTATTGGAGAATAAAACGCGTGACGCGATTTTTTATGTTATCTTATCTCCAATCTCCATTCCGCTTCACCCCCGTTTCTCTCCTCCACCTTCCTTCCATCATCATGTCCCGTACTCTCCTCGTCCTCCGTCCATGACCACCCTTACCCACCCTACAATATTTGATTCTGCCACGATTTTATTAGGTTGTTTGGAGTTTTTATTGTATGAAAACGAAAATTATAAATCAGGTTTAATAGAGTAGAATTTTTTCGGGATATTACTTTTTACAGGGTGGTTGGGAAACAACTAAAATCTTGTCTTGTATTATATTTATACTTAATCCTAATTTCTAAAGAAAAAAAAATATATATATATATATATATATATATATATATATATATATATATATATATAGTTAGAAATAACGAAAAAATAATACTGTGAAAGTTAGAGCTCTTAATATTAAGAGCTACCGCATCGCAAATTTAAATTTCCCATTTAAATAACACGATTTTTGTTTTAATTTGGAATTTTATAGCTCTTCAGCGGAACATTACTGTGAAAACACTATATCTTTATAGGAAATTGAACGTTCTTCAAAAAAAATACCTTATAAATTTTCGATAAATTTACTTTTTCAAAAGTTATTCGAGGCCAAAGTTGAATGCATAATAAATTTTTATATTTATTTCAATTTTTGGACGAAACTATCAATTTTATCGAAAAATGTTTTCAATTTATTTTGTAGATCATTCCGTTTCTTATAAATTTTCATTAATACATTTTTTGAAACTCCCTAAGGATCGTGAGTTATTTAAAAAGCGCGAAAGAATGGTAAGATCAAAGAAGCGCAAAGTGGATTCTGAGAAATTGCTAGAGAGGGGCAGCGATTTTGAGATTGCAATATGAAGAAAGCACCAACAATGTGCTTTAAACGGCTGCTTCAATAACACCAGAAGAAAAATGTCTCAAACAGACAAAAATCTCCAGCAAGACCATTGATTTAATGAAGAAACGGCAGGCAATGAGAAATGCAGGTAGTCCTTTTTGCAGGGTCGAGTACACTGAGCTCTACAAAACTATAAGAAAACGTATCAGAGAGGACACGCGCCGGTTCAACATGCAGCAAGTGCAAAAAACTCTGGAAGAAAGCAGATGAATTAACAAGGCTAAACCAAAGCTGAGAAATAAAAGAACGCAAATGTTCAGATTTGCAAAATGTTCAAATGTTCAAATGTTCAGATTATCAGAAAATTTTATTCCCAGTTATATATAGATCAGAACCGATCAAAGACAACAATACCCACGGAAGAGCAAATCTCAGATATCCTAGTGGAGGAAGAAACAAATGCTATAGAATCGATGAAAAACGGCAAGGCTCCAGGAAAGGAGAGTGTAGCTGTTGAAATGCTAAAAGCTGGTGATCGAACATTACATAAAACACTGGCAAAATTATACTCAAAATGCCTCAAAGAACAAAAAGTACCTGACTTATGGAAAAATGCAGAAGTGATCCTTTTACATTTACAGGAAGATTTAAAGAACTACCATCCAATAAGCCTCCTATCAGTAATGTACAAAGTTTTCACTAAGATAATTTTTAAAAGAATGTTGTGTGTGACACACAACCAAGAGAACAAGCAGGATTCAGAAGTAGACTCAGTTCAATGGATCACATCCAGGTTGTACAGCAGGCTATAGAATGGCATAACGAATGGGAATTAATGTAGAAGGAGATGTACGGCAGGGTGACGCAATATCGCATATTCTTTTTTCGGCTTGCCTTCAAGAAGTATTCCGTAAACTGGATTGGGAACAGGATGATATTAAGATCAATGGTGCAAACTTAAACCATCTTAGATTTGCAGATGATATTGTTCTCCTTTCACAGGACCCAGAGGAGTTGCAAAGACGCATACAAGAGCTGCAAGGGTCTGGTGATCCACCATTTGGCTTAAAAATAAATCTGAACACTCACATCGCAATCAATTCAAAAACTTCGGGTAGCACAAAGGGAAATGGAAAGATGTATGCTTGGCATTACAAGACGAGACAGAAAGTCCTGTGCATGGATCAGGGAACAAACGAAAGTCTGTGACATCATTGGAAGAGTAAAGCAATTGAAATGAAGACAGCCAGGCTGTACAGCAAAGCGATAGGACGACAAATGAACCAAGGCAATCCTGAATTGGATACCGCTTGATCGCAAACGCCCGCGAAGAAGACCGAAAGCACGATGGACTGATGACATCGTTAAGTATCTTGGACCCGAGTGGCAGAGGAAAGCCCAGGACCGTGAAAGTTGGAAACATACTGAGGAGGCTTCATCCTGCAGTAGATCGACACAGGCTGATGATGATGATGTTGATGTTACCGTAAAATATATACTAAAATAGTAAAAAAAACGCCATACTTAAAGACCCAAAAATTAATATAAACCAAATGATATTCCACCCAAAAAATATTCTTACACAAAAACCGGGGAACAATTTCCTCCGCAAAAATACCAATGTAATCAATCTAAACAAGCAACATAAACACTTTCTTCTTTTTTAAACCGAAACACTCAATTAACTTAAACTCGAGTAATTTTTCAAATGTTTCCATATTTTTCAAGATTTATATTTTGGTAGAGAGGAAACAAAAAAAAAACGTGTATGCCACGAAAGACAAATATTCGAATGTCATGAATTGAAAAGTACTTTATCGATGTTCGTGCCTTCAAAAACAGACATATTTTCCTCTGTTGCATGATTGATTTTAAGCATTGATTCGCTTATTCTAATGGAGTTTTGCCTGTGCCATTGACGTAATAGAGAGAAATACGCTAAATGTTGATTGAAATAATACGCAAATATCAAATAAAAGGCATCAAACACAAAGGATTCGTAACATATACGAGGGTTACTATTTATGTATCGGGAATAGGCAGCTGCTCGGGGCATTAAACTGAAGTGCTCCTTGCTGCAGAAGAAAAATCTTGTCACACTCGAATCTTTACAAGTTTTCCACAAGATGTATATGGCTATGGAGATTTCCTCCGTGCTCCACGGTTTCTAGCCTTAAACCGTCATCGGTCAGGCACAAGCTGAACGTTCAAAAGCAACTAAAATAATGACCAAGAGTATGACCTTAAACATTGGCCTTGTCGAATGCAGGTTGTGATCAAATGCAGCTCACGCCATCTTCTGATTCACAACAGTACCGTTCGTGGCCTCATCTAGATACCACTTATGCATGAAAAGTTACATGGTGGGCTCGGGGTGGATATCAAAATTATTCAAAAACAAAGACATTTTATCCGTGCTCCACGCACAAATTTACCCATTCCTTCAGACGCCATCAAACATCAGCCCGACTAATAACGTCTTAAGGCCAGAAATCGGTCTCGAGCGATTATTATTCAAATCTTGAACATTTTATGACAATATGAGTATAGTGAATGAAAAGGGTGATTGTCTCATTTATAAAGGGATGTTTTTCGATGCACCGAGTTTATATGAATGTATAAAGTAGAATTGTTCATTCTGGCGAAGTATGCAGAAAGCGCGACAATTGTCCGTATGGACAGATTGCTCTATTTCTAAAAATAATAAAAAATATATAAATCAAATATTTACAAATAGAAACACCTTGAACACGTATTAGGATACAATTTAACAAACTGCATTTAAACAAGTATTCATCCACCGTCCACGAACTAAACATTTATCTTTCTTTTATAAACCGCTTCTCAACTGCAACCCCATTAATTCCAACAATATGGCCACGTTGGAGTAAAAACCATCTGCACTAATTCAACGGTGCAGACAATATAAATCTCCTGAATTCACCCCCCGAATAAATTGCACCCTTATTATTTAAGATTGTCGTCTCACCTGAGTTAGAGACGACAGTTTATCTTTCTAGTTGAAGGCACAAGAACAGTGACATGACTGTAGTAGAAACTACTAAGATCAAAAAGTAAAAAATTTTATTTCAAAATTCGGCCTTAACTTATCGATACAATTATTTTTAGTCTTTGTCTGTCTTTGATATCAAACAGAAATTTTATAAAGTTAGAAATTACAGTCTTTCGAAAAAAAAATGTAAGAATTTATAGAGCAAAGAATTTGTAATAAATTTCGTATAAAGAATTAATTTTGTTATTGTTATTATTAAAAATGTTAAGAAATTCTTACGGTGATGAAGTTATGTCAAAAAAATATTTACAAGTAATACAAGTGATAGCAGAGAAGCACTTGAAAATGAACCTCGTTCAGCAAAACATTTTTAAACATTTTTTTTTTTAATAATAACGTCAATTGTTTGAGCTGACTGTTATTTTATACGCTACCAACAGGTACCAACGGACAAAGAGTCTGCTTTCTTCACATTTCTTGATCCACTGGGTGTTAAAATTTGGCTAGCCACTGTGGGCGCTTCTTTCATGGCGGGTTTCACCATTTACGCATTGGGCAGGTTCACTCCGTACGAATGGATCAACCCGAGACCCTGGAAGAAGGACCAGGTCAAGCTGGTCAATCAAATGAACGTTTCTAACAGTTTCTGGTTTATTGTTGGGACTTTGTTGAGACAGGGTACTGGTGTTTCACCCCAGGTATTTATCAGGCTATGGGGGCATGCAGTTATATGATGGCTATGATAAATGTATGGTATGTTCGCTTAAAGCAGGTTTGAGTATGATTAATGCGAAATATTTAATTAATTAAAAATATATAAAAAATATTTAATTATAGTCAGGTGGTATTTTTTGTTTGCCCTAAAAATAGTGTGTATATATATATATATATATATATATATATATATATATATATATATATATATATATATATATATATATTAGGGTGTAACTTTTTTATTTTTTAATACATAGATTCTAGTTTTATTTATTTGACCCAAAAACACAAAAAAAATCTTGTGGCTATTTTAGAGCACTGCAAACTTGCAGTGCCAACTTGCTCGGAAAATGTGTTCCCCAAAAATACAAAATTGTGCAAAATGCAAAATTATTAATTCTAATCGTCAAGTTCTCGCGGTTTATTGTATTCTGGGAAAAGGCTAGAATATTTACCAAAGCAGTACCTAACTGGGTGAAGAAGCGTGTGGATCTCTATCAATTCCGGCGAGAGCTGTAAAACCTGCAAAAAAAACACAGGATATTTACAGACGTACCGAGAAGAATTTCCAAAAGGGTTTGGATAATTTATTTGATATCGTACACGCTGCTGATGCTCTCAATAGAATGAATATAGATGAAGATACAATTTTCTTATAAAAACAAAAAGAACCAGCGCGTCCAGGTTGCTTGGCAGGCGTAGACAAAATGTTAGCTGAGAAAGAAGAAAGGGCAAGGCAGAAAAAAGTAGACGAATAAAAAAAGAGCCACGCCAAATGTCTTCAGAGAGTTCATCTATTATTGTCATCTTTTACTTTACATGACTGTATACCGTCTCAAGGTAAATCTACCAGCTCTGCCGAAAATCCTGAGGAACCTTTACCTTCAACATCACGAACTGTAAGTTCTCTTTCTACTACGAGGAGAGCAAGGAAAGATTTCATCACTGCAAAGTTAGTTGCATGTTTAGATAGATGTCAACTAGGCATAAGGGATTCTGTTTATATACTTCAGGCTACATTAGAAGCACTAGGTCTTAGTTGCGAGTACTGCCCAATTAACAAATCTTCTATTCAACGCGTTCGAACACATATGAGAAAACATAGAGCGGTATCAATAAAAGCCAATTTTAAGAATAATATACCCGAATTAGTTACCGTTCATTGAGATGGAAAATTATTACCTGGCCTGGGTGTGAGAAGTTCTAAAGAGGAACGTCTGCCGATCCTTATTTCATTTGAAGAGAAGAAGCAACTTCTTGCAGTGCCTAAATTGGAGAGTCCTTCTGGCAAAGATCAAGCCAAAGCAGTTTCAAACGTACTGTATCACTGGAACCTAAGTGATAAGGTACAAATAATATGCTGTGATGCGACAGCATCTAATACAGGGCGCTTGAATGGAGCTTGAGTAATTTTGCATCAAAAACTGGAACGAGAATTGTTATTTTTTGCTTGTCGCCATCATGTTGACGAGCCTAACCAATCCCTTCATTAGAGGGCACATGTTTTGTCTCTTGATCTTCAGGCTCCTCTCAGGGTACCGACTTATTCTCTCTACAATGAGGGGTCTGTAAAAAAGTGCTCCCAAATAGAATATAAAATCAAATCACTCTCTTAGAATAAGGCAGTAGTTACCAGGGACCGTTAAACCAGTTAAGCAATAAACTAAACTAAATTAAACAATATATAAATCACGTAATCCCCCCCCCCCCTTCCTCTTAACTCTCTGTCGATGATTTATGTTCTTGAATGCGACTGAAGCCAACAGACCAAAAATACAGGACATGTCAAAACAGAAACTAAAAAACTTATCTCTATCAGAC
Organism: Cosmopolites sordidus; assembly: GCA_031761425.1. Taxonomy (NCBI): domain Eukaryota; kingdom Metazoa; phylum Arthropoda; class Insecta; order Coleoptera; family Curculionidae; genus Cosmopolites; species Cosmopolites sordidus. The sequence continues at coordinate 377,324 of JARFXV010000826.1, forward strand.
AATTTGTTTGTTTTTAAAAGTTGTTCTATAAGGCTGACCGAGTTGATGAACTCTATTCGATCGCCTGTTTGATAATGAACTATAAAAGATATTGTCTATTGTTAGGAAGTTTTGACTAAACTTTAGCTGGTATTTCTTTAAAACTTTTAGTTAAATAAAGAAACAAACCCATCAACACTCGGCAATGATTGCGAGAGAAGTTCGCTGAAATCATACTCAAAGTAACCCAACTCTGAAAGCAAAATGTAAACAAATTCTAACTGTGGAAATGAAAGAATGTAAAAATTACACTTTTAACTTGAATACTCTTTAACGCAAGATTTCTACCGTGTCTAACTCAGGGCGTATCCTATGCGAGTGTAAGAATTAATGGCCTTGAAAATTGTTTCATATTAAAATTCTTGTTAATATTTCCAGTCATAATAGCAAAAATGTTTTTAAGATTATTCCTGCAGCAACAATGCATTTTTTCACCTTTCAAAATTTAATTAAAAAAGAACTAAGATTTTTTTTTTTTAATGAGCATCTCCTGTCCTCTTCTCATTTAATTGTTAACTTTTTAACTTGTATTTTACATAATTTGACAGACGCTTAAAAAAGTCATTTTATCACGCTTTTTAAGCTTTAACTCTTAAGTGCAAGCATCTCCTGGGCATTCCTAATCACATAATACAAGTTTGTTTTGTATCAACTGGGCTAAAAGTCGCATAAAACCGTTTGAAATGACTCAAATCGTTTATGGAATTGAATCAACAAGTCGCAAAAAGTATTGTTAAGTGGATACAAATGTTCTTGATGACAGAGAAGCCCAACTTCTTTACTAATAGTTCGAATTGACGATAACTTTAAAGAAATTGTTGAAATTCTTCTAATTTTTCCTTCCGTGTCTACCGACTTGACTCTAAATTAACTGTACATCTTATTTTAACAGAAAATTTTGTACAGGACATTGCATTTGCTAGGCAAAAAAGTCATTTTTTTAGATTGTCCTCTTTATTAACTTGATTTATTTCTGCGTGATTTCTGATATTCCCAAAATTGAAACTGTCAATGAAATAAAAGTAGTTTGCAATACTACCCCTTACATCGATAAAAAAATGATTCAACGAAAAATATTTATTACACGACTTACCTTAACTTCAAATTTCTTTTCAAGGTACCATCTAGTCCACAGACTCGCCTCTTTTCATTCATGAATCCTCTGGCAACGGATATATGGATGTATGTCTTTTCCGCTTACGTCTTGGTCTCCATTACCATGTTTGTTGTGGCCAGATTTTCCCCTTACGAATGGCACAATCCCCACCCTTGCGATATCGAAAACGAAAAGCTAAAAAATCAATTTTCTTTGGCCAATTCTTTTTGGTTCACCATCGGTACTTTAATGCAGCAGGGATCGGATCTAAATCCAAAGGTATTTATGGTTTTAATAGTCAATAAGCTTTTGCAAAAAAAAAAAAAAAATATATATATATATATATATATATATATATATATATATATATATATATATATATATATATATTAGAATTAAGAATTAAAGAAGTAGTAGTGATATCTACCAACGATTCTGTATGTTACTTCACCGTTTTCAGCTTTAAAGGTTCTTTTAGTAGTGTAAAACATTTTATCCCCGTTCCTTTTGATTCCGCTAGAAAATTAGCTTTGAAATAGTTCTTAATAGTACAAACCATCCCATCCCTATTTCCCTGATTCTCCTTGGAAAAAGATTTCATTAAATATTTGTAGTAAATTTCCACCAAGGAGAAGCCAATAAAATTAAAAAAAATTAAACTCAGTCGTTAAAACTATAACCGAATCAAAACTTGAAACAAAATATATGTTAAAGGCTTGTTGACTTATGAGCACCTATATTTTTCTTTTCTTCAATTATAACCCCACACTGACCATTAATAGCAATTTAGTAGCACCATCATTTTCCTTGTCACTTTTACAACTGCTCTGTTTCTTGCCTTATCTTCTGCTTCAACTAAATAATCTTAAAAATATAGGTGCTTATGCAAAAATCCATCAAATGCTTGGGAAAAATGCTATTCTGTTCAGTGTTGGGTTACCCAAGTCACAAGTTTGCAGTTTCTCCACGCACGTTCCTCTAATCGTGAGACCATCATCAGAATATCGGATGATGCACGTCGAGAAACTGGCAAAAAGTGATTTGTAGCATTGTAAACAAGTTTGAGTGATGTATTATTGAATTATTGTGGGTTGAGTGAGTAGATATGGTAGAGATTTTATTTTTTTTTATCAACAATGAGTCGCTTTAAGGCAACCTCGACAAGAATTGTTGGTGGAATATGGTGGTTTTTCACGTTGATTATCATTTCGTCGTACACAGCAAATTTAGCGGCGTTTTTAACAGTAGAGCGAATGATAACACCGATAGAAAATGCCGAAGACCTAGCCGGACAAACAGAAATTCCTTATGGTACATTGGAAAGTGGTTCCACAATGACTTTTTTCAGGGTAAGACTTACAATATAGTAATCCGGAAGGTGGTTTTGGTTTGGTGTTACTACAACAATCGTATAGTCCTAACTTAACATCATCAGAGCTTCATTTATTTAGTTTACAGCAATACTCCCTGTCAGATAAAAAAAAGACTTTTATTGTACCATAAAAAAAACCAAAATTATTTTCCGAAAAACTGTAGATTATAAAAAAAATATCTTAGTTAATCATTGATGATGTAGGATTCAATGATTGAAACCTACAAAAAGATGTGGAGGTTTATGGAAAACAGGAAACCGTCTGTATTCGTTCCAACGTACGAAGAGGGCATCAAGAAGGTTCTGGAGGGGAACTACGCCTTTCTAATGGAGTCTACAATGCTAGATTATGTAGTACAAAGAGATTGTAATTTAACACAAATAGGTACGAAGAAGAATTTGCTACAAGAGCTGATCACAAAGTTTCTATCACACTGTCTTGATAGAAATGATCCATTATACCATTGTTGAGATATGTACATTCCAGTACCTTTTTATTATAGTGAAAGCAAATGAACTAGACATATTGTCATAGCTCTAAAGTCGACCAATATGAGATACCGATAGATTTAGTACCCCCACGCTCTTTCAATCATATTTATTGACAGTCTTTGACACTGTGACACTTTTTGGACCTTTCTTGTAGACATTGTCTTCAATCAACCCAATTTTTGACTGTAATATAAAAAGAAACAACCTCTTTTAACACATTTATCATATCGATAAGAATGTCTTGACCATACCTTACCTTCTGACCATCATACTTACTTTAAAACTAAACTCAATGATGTAAAACAATATAAAACACGCCTCCAAAAATAATCTATGTAACAAGGCAGAAACTTTTTGATCAGTCTTCGTATACCATTACTTTTATTTACATTTCTTATAAATATAGTCAACAATTAATTGATCTCTGAGCATCACACATCATTATTTCTTCTAGCCACCATTTTTAAGATAATTTGATAATTATACAGAATAAATATTCAATTTTAAACAGACAAGAAGTTAAACTCGAAGAGATTTACAATTAAACACCAAATCAATTTTTTAAACTTCTATAGGCGCGTTTCGCTACCCATATGGGCATCATCAGAAGATCCTGATGCTGTTTAAAAGATTAATTTGGTAGATAGTAGTAAATCTCTTCGAGTTTAGTGTTTCACACCAAACGTGCCAATTTAAGTATTGAGATAAGAAGTTGTTTTGAAGCTTGAAAACGTTGAACTAAATATGTATTAATTCTAAGTGCATTGTTTTACAGGAGGATTGTTAGATTCTAAAGGATACGGTATAGCAACACCCATGGGCAGTCCGTGGAGAGACAAAATATCCCTCGCAATCCTGGAGCTTCAAGAAAAAGGCGAGATCCAGATGCTCTACGACAAATGGTGGAAGAACACGGGGGAAACGTGTACGAGAAACGACAAGAGCAAAGAATCCAAGGCCAACAGCTTAGGTGTGGACAATATTGGTGGTGTTTTTGTTGTTCTTCTATGCGGACTTGCATTTGCTGTCGTTATAGCCATCGTTGAGTTTTGTTATAATTCCAAGAAAACCGCCATTGCAGAAAAGGTAATATAAAAATTGCACCTTCGCCATTTTATCAAGAGTATCCTAATTTTTTTAATACAGTATTGCGTGTGTGTGTGTGTGTGTGCCTATATATAAATATATATATATATATATATATATATATATATATATATATATATATATATATATATATATATATATATATATATAAATATATATATATGAAATTTGTTTAAAGTTTAATTTTTAGATAAAACAACTTTGAAAAAGCAGTGAATTTATTACGAAAAATAGTCGATTACTTGCCTAACACTCCTAATTCAATGTTAATAGGCCTAAGAGACACACGTCCACCTAAGAGAGATAAAACTGAAATAAATTAAAAAAATTCGATTTGTATATATATATACGTATTATTACATGCAATTGTTGAAATGAAATGTCATTAATAATTCATTCGCCATTTTGTCAATAAAAATAGTTCTTTTCCAATTTTTGACAACATTTCTTCATATTTCTTCACAACTACTGTTTAAATATTTATTACACCAAAAAATTTCATATTTTAATATTATGCCAGTGTTAAAATCGATATAATAACGGCAGAAATTGTGAGGAAAAAAGAGAATATACATTATTTTCACTGGACATAAATTTACAATATGTTGCCATCCCATCAAAAGTTTACTAGCTTGGATTTTCAAACACTCACAGTATCCACTTAACTTGCAAATATGATGATAAAATATTTTCTTCTATTATCGCCGCGATCGTGTTTTTTCATATGAATTTTAAGCGGGAGGTTCAGGGAATTTTAAATTATTAATATTTATTTTTAACACAAAAAAATAGAACATTTTTGAAATCGCTTTTTCTAATATGATGCTTTAGGAAGATTGAATTACTTTGGCAGAATATTAGGCCAATTCATAAATACTTGTATTTTTCTTTTTTTTATAAGATTATTAAAGGTGTTTTCAAACGGGAAAAGCACAAGATCTGGACTGTATGATGCGGGTGGTACGTACTTATCTGATTTTATATAGCCCAAAACAGGATATTTTCTAGGGTATTTTACATTTTCATTCGAAATGCTTACCACAGATATTTCCGTTCACAGTTTGGAACCATTTTAAAGTAAACTCCGTCATAAATATTTCACTAAATGTAGAACAAAGAACTGCATGCAGGAAACTGACTAGATGAACGGCTGTATAACGTATAATATGTTATATAACGGATGTATAACGTGTAACGTATGTATATTGCTATATCCTGCTACGTCTGTCGTATAGTATTACGGATTCTGCAAAAAACCGTCGTTGGATGGCTCCAGCTGTATGAGATTACGACTGCCATCCGACATGGCCAATTTATATGGCCATACCCGTTCCTTCAAACATTTTCTGCGTTCAGCTGAAGTCGGACTATAGTAACGATCGAAGCAACGGGCAGAGCACCTACGTAGAGATGTAAATGAATGATGATAAAAATTGTCTACTATCAACATTTCTCTCCAACGACACACGCACACCCGCGCACACTAGAGCACACGCGCGCGCACACGTGCACACACCCGAGCACACACGTACATGCACGCACACACAAACATATATACAAATAAATAGAAACAATAACTATAAGAAAGCTTAAATATGCACCCGTAATTAAACCATTAACGAAAAGTAAATCTATTGAATTCTTCAATTTTTCTTCATCGTCACGCCTAGCTGAAGATGAATAAGTGATGTTCGTAAAAAGAGAACATAGACTAATCAGCGCAAATTATACTGGATATAGATTTATATTTTCAGAGATCTCCCACTGCACCCCACCAATCAATCTGTGCGGAAATGGGGGGAGAACTTTGCTTCGCTTTGCGATGCAGAGGATCTCGACAGAGGCCAGCTTTGAAACGACAATGTTCCAAATGTCTTTCAGGTATCATTCGCCATAATATGTCAAGAAACTATTCGTTTTAAAGGTGAATTCATTCAAAATAGGTGTCACGTACGTTCCATCACTTCTGGATATACCTCCACATCCACCTCAACCTCCTGCAAGGCCTCCCCCAACCAATGGGCTAAGTCCTAGACTATGTTCTTCTCGCATACAATTTGTAAGAATCAAAAATCTTCCTTTAGTTGTAGATAATCAATTTGATACTATACAGCATGTTTGCAGCTCAACGAAATGGTTGCTGTTTAAACCCATCTTTTTTCACATGCATTGTCTTTTACAGAAAAACGACTGCCCTCCGTTTCAAATTGAAAACCAGATGCAACTTCAAAAACAACAGCCGGGAAAGTGAAATAAAATATATAAACGAAGACTTTCAATGTGCCAAATCACTCCACTATTTCACCCTAAGTCAACAGAGCATCTCAGTGGCTGCACCACGAACTAAACTAGGCTCAATTTCCGTACAGGCATCTGCAAAGAAAAAATGTCGATGAAGAGCCATCTCTAACCTAACAAAAGTCGTTTAAAATTCTGTTCTGAGGACAATTTTTTAGAATAGCGATAAAAACTATGATAGTTTTGTGACCTTGGTTCAAAATGAAGGAAGCTCATGGTAGATACATTTTTATAAAACTGTTTTTCGTTAATATTTTTCTTCTTATTCTACGTTGTTTCTTTTAGTGTACGAGAAAATTTAAATAAAGTTACGAATGAAATGGTTGTATTTTAATTTTATCCCTCGTACATTAAATACAATTATAATATTTGATGAGTACTGACGAATAATGGTGAATAATTTTCTGATTTCTGTAAAAAACTGAACTCATTCTACAGCTAATTTATAATTCTTACATAAATAAAAGTCGAGCTCGCCCTGTATATAACCACTATGACATAATTGAAAGTGGTTTTTGCTAACTCGATGACCGTGTAATGATTTCACTTAGAAATTGGGTAGGAATTTACATTTTTACGATTATTTGCATAGTGGATATTCGAAAATAAGATTGCAGATGATACCAGGGCACTTAAAAACGTATTGGCCATTATGTAAAAAAATGCATTTCGAGATGTACGTACGAGGGTTATTCGAAAAGTTTCGAGTGTTTCGATAATGTCGTCGTGCAATTCAATACATTTAAACCAATGACGTTTCAAATTTTTAATACTCTAAATATAATGCAATTAGAAATTCTCTGCTCTGAGTTTTAACAGCATTTTAAGTGAATTTTCTTTCAGTGAGCTATTTCTCAGATTCGAGAATAGGAAATAATCGCTGGGACTAAAATCCGGCGAATACGATACATGCGGAAGTATCTCGCAACGTAGATCATGGAGTTTTGGAGCAACAACCCGAAGGGAAAGCGTTTTCATATCCAAAACATCATGTAAAATGTACTGGACTCAGTACGAGATGTTCACAATGTCGTCAAGCTCAAATAAATTCACTCGGCAATCATTTAAGCAGTTTTTGGGCGTCCGGAGTCCGTCATCATCTTCAGTGAATATACAACTGCCTTGTTTACATGTTTCGGTAGATATCAAAACTTATTTGCTTTGAATAATAAGCAAGTAAACGCACGCGTCTGAAGCTTAATAACACGCCATCTAGCGAAGCATATTTTACATGTATCACTATCAGCGCCATCTCAGTGTCAGACCGAGAACTTATCAAACTAATATTCAATTTTGTTGACGTCCATATTGTCTCATTTTTTATATTTTTTCTTTTTGATCTGGATAAAAAATTTTCGTTAATTAAATCTTGCATTAAAATTACGAAAGAATTTTTTGAAGAATCCTGTCTTATAATCGCCTTAAAGATATATAAAGTGTTTTTGTTTTATTCTCCACCTCGTATAGTCTACGCCGTAAAAATCTGCATTTAAAATGGTTCAAATATTCGCGGTGGGATATGTTTACAACAGGTACTTGACCATCAAGGAATATTGACTTTCATTTCGAGCGACTACGCGCCGTGAAATGTTATCTGGTTACGCGTATCAACTATCGAGGGTACTTCAAAGTGACACCACACGTTTGTTAAACAATCAAGAAAACATCACTGCAATTATTGGCACCAAACAACTTGATAATACTGTGATTTTTATTATAATCAGCGAATACTAAACCCCTCTGACGTGATAGAACGCTTATTTTATTGATAAATGCGTGAACTAAATCGATGATGTTCAGTTGAGTGATACAAAAGGATTAGGATTATTTAAGTACTTGAGAGTTATTTTCATCGATTCGTCAGTAAGTATAAAGGAAATAATTTAAATATAAAAACTATTTATGTTTGTGTGGCGTTTTAGAACAAACATTGGAAGAAAATGACTTGGGATTTCATAGATGACTATTCGGGGGAGAGATTTATCCAGGCCGATGGCCAGTTTTATGATATGGACGAGTTGAAACTTGACCAACACTATTTCAGTGTTACCACCGACGATCCTGGTGTTAATTTGGATTCGGTTTACGTTTACAGCCTTAACCAAGACTGTGTTGAGGTAAAATTCTTAATTATTTATTTCTTGTTTGTAGGCAAACAAAAATCTGCCCTGGATTGATATTTTTTATTTATAAATTATTGATTTCTACGGCATTTGCAATGTTTACGTCCAGGTTAGCCTTGATTTGCCTTCAGTTGGTTACCGTGAATCAAACTGACAAAATGTCGGTTGATAAGACGCTACATAATGTTTGTTTTTTCATTTCAAAAATGTCAAGAACGCCGTCCAAATAAAACAAAACAGGATTTGTACCCTTTGCAGGGACGGTTTTATTGGGAAAACAAGAGTGATTTTATCGGTTCAAAGGCGGAGATTTTGATCTGGACGGCTGGCTTCATTCTGGACGTCCTTCAAGCACTGATGTCGAGAAAATTTAGACCACAATAGCCGAAGAACCGAACGCCATGATCTGTGAAATAACAGATAAATCAAATATAATCAAAGCTCCTTATTGACGGTCCCGTTATTCGCGTTTTCAGTATTCGCAGATTAAAACATTATGACTACTTGAAAATTTCTTTATTCGCAGATCCAAAATATTTCAATTTTGAATTTTATAATGATATGTATTTATTTCCCAGTTACCTTTCAAAACAATCCAGTATTAAAGTATTTATAAACAAACAAATTTTATTGCCGCTTGGCCGAAAGTTTTTTGACAAACGTTCCTTGACAACCCTGCCGCGTACACGCCGCCGGGTTGCGCGTGACGCTATGGTTTTTGATAAATGCCGCCATACTTCAACTTGTCATTCGTCCCGATAATTTCGTGTTAATACCACATGTCTCCTCTGCTTTGTTCCCGATTATAATGTCGAGTAAAAGCAAAGGAAAATTACTTCCAATCTGGAAAAAAGTCGTGTTGCCGCTAGGTAAAAATAGAAATTCTTGACCGTTTACACCTTGGCGAGTCGTTTGCATCCATATTACGTTTTTTTAATGTCGACTTAACTAACTGTCAACTTTTTAAATCAACTGTACAATCCATCCAAGAAATCAGAAGCTTCAACTTCATATATAAAAAGCAGACAACCATCACTGTCATCATCATGTACAGCTTCAACCTCACTATAAGCAAAAATTATTCGTAATCCAGCAATTGAAAGAATGGAAGCTGCATTAACATTATGCCTTGAAGACTGTAGCCAGAAGAGAGTCCTCTAAATGGTTCTGCATAATCCTTGAGAAAACTAAGCGTTTGTATGCACATTTTAAAGTACATGGAGGATTTCAAGCAGCCGAAGGTTGGTTTAATAACTTCAAAGTTCGACAATCACTGTTGAATATCAAAATTGTTTGAGAAGCTGCATCTGCAGACACTTCAACAGTAGCAACATATCCAGAAGAATTTTCAAAATTAATTTCTGATGGTGGATACAAATCTGAACGAGTTTTTTTTTATTCTCTAAATCTGTCACATTACAAATTGTGACTAGATTAAATATATCTAACTAACAATATTTTTCTATTATCTAAACTAAAACGTATCTTAATCATAGTCTGTTTCGTAGATGCATGTCCAGGAACGTGCTCCACAATAAACTAATCAGTCTTTTTGTGTGATTGACACACGCACAGAATAAATTCCGGTCACCCTTCATTGTCACTACACTAATTCGAACGGTTTCAGTCTCTTCAGCCGCCGAATAAGTCCCTTGTTGTCGAGTAGCGACATCACTTCGACATTTTCATAACTTTCCAGCCTCTTCTGGTGTTTGCATACAAACCTTTTGATCTCATCGTGGACCATACCACTTTCAGGTCTCGATGGATGTCTTCATTTTGGATGTACCCCGGGACATTGACAATACTGCGAAGTACTATATTTTGGAACGTCTGAAAGACTTTTATATTAGATTCCTTTGTGCATCTCCGAAGTTGGATACCATAAGACTTCGCCTCATTTAATTTAACGCGCCACTTCATTGTCCAATTGGTGACATTGTTGACAGTTATTTGGAGTTTGTTTGTAGCTGAATGAATTTAATTTCCAATAGCGAGTAAAGCAGTATCATCGGCGAATGTTGCCGTCACTGCTCCACTACTGTGCGGGATAACGGTGGTTTACAGCAAATAAAGGACAGGTCCGAGAACGCGGCCTTATGGCACTGCAGCACATATCTTTTTAAGATCTGAGTATTCTTCACCATGCTTGACTCTAAAGTGATGATCAGTGATGTATGAATAACACGACTGAGTTGCTCCAATCTATGGATCAAGGAATAATCCAGGTCTTTAAGCTCTATTGCATTAGATAAACCTTAAAAATCATACTGGACACCATGGAATGTGATCCTGATATGAATATTATGCAATGCCGGAAAATTTTTGACATAACAAAATGCATTGTTATCCTATAAGATCATCGTAATCATTGTAAGAATTGAAGCCATACACATTAAAATCATGCTGGAAAAATTGTGGCCTGATCTAACTGTCGGTAATAACGAAGAACCCGTACAACTTCAAACATTAACAAAAAACATTGCTCAAGTTGTAAATGGCATAGGACGACATGAAAGCCATAAGACGAGCCTCCTGAAAAGTAGTGATTTTCGATATTTTAGATACGATTTTATACGATATTTTAGACACGATACGATTTCATCACCTCTGTTCAATACTGTGCCATTCGGTCCAAACCACATAGTATAAAAATTTCTGCGAGCTAGAAAAACACACACAGGTTGATGTTTACGAATATCTTTATTGTTCTCTTGCACCAATTCACTTCTGCGTTATGTCAAACCCGCTTCCAAAATATTTATGCCAGTTAAGAAGTTGCGATCTCAATAATATAATTTACATAGGTTTCAGTGACCCGATCGCACCATTAAAAATCAACAACCACGCAATTTATTTTTAGCATTTTGAAACAAAAAAGAAATCACAAGGTTATAAATCTGTACTATACGGGGGATAAGACGTCAATTCGATTTTTTTTGTTCTTACACTCACCGTGTGAGAACTGGCATTAACATGGCGAAAATTGTTCGTTAACTATTGCTTAATCATTTATCATGCTATTAAACTGCTATGTCAACCATTTATTTACTTTTTATTGAGTTTATCCCCAGATTAATTGTTTTAAATATTATAACGAATATGTTGCACCCCAAACAATTGCTTATTGTTTTTTTAGTGCCCCTATACCTTTCTGGATAAATCCAAAGTTAACATCGTTGAAACCAACATGAAATTTCGACTGGCCACAAAGCATATGGAGTATTTTCCAGTAGATCAGACGGAGGAAGTAATATGCGATTTGGAGCCACATTTTGAACAATTCGGAATCTATAATATCAAAATTCACAATGCTTCTTGTTCAGTGGACATCGTCAAAGAACCCGTCAATATTTATTCACGTGAGTACCAGATCGTAATCATCATCATAAAACAAACATCTCTAATAAGGTCATTACAGCCTAACTCAAGGACATTATCCGGAAATCACCAAACACCATTTCTACAGTTTCCCAACGCGTGTTTTGTCAACCATGTTGACATCATCAAGGGATAATTATAATTATTGTCGTGCTACAGTTTTTCGTATTGATTAGCTTAGGGAAATAACTGGATCGCACTTTTTTGAACATGCTGTAGAAATTTCTGAAATGTTACTGGAATATTGAATCGATTATAGATACTTTCTCAACTTGGGGATCATAAGCCCAAAGCACCAAAAGCACCATAAGCACCAAAAGCTTCCGATTTGATAGCCCTTGACTTTAAATTATCCACTATGACCAAAAAGAAAGGTAACTTTTTAAATAAAACACAAAGTACTTTATTCCCTCTGCTTCAAAATAATTCCCTCCCAATGTAATACAGTCATTTCAACGTTTTTTCCAGACTTCGAAAGATTTTTTATAGTCTTCTTCTGGTATTTGCTTCAAAGCGACCAGCGAATTATCTTGAGTGACTTCTGTAGAGTCAAAACGTCGTCCACGAAGTGGTTTCTTCAATAGAGGAAACTGGTAAAAGTCACAGGGTGCCATGTCTGGTGAATATAATACTCGTGCAAATGAATTTGTTTGATTTTATGTTATCGTGATGCAAAAAACATCGTGATCCAATCGTATTGCCGCAATGTGCTACAGTGCCTCTAAACTTAATAGGCCATTACTGAGTACAATATCCATTAGTTTAGTCATATTTTCTTAATTGTTTGATATGCCAGGTCTTTCCGAATTTATTAACAGTTCCATGATTTTATTTGTACTTTTTCAAACTTTTTTGGCTTATAAACAAGACATCATAAAATCAACATATGTTAATCGGTCGTGGTAAACTAGGCTTCATTAGGTCCAGGAATGTTCAAGCTTTAAATCGACGCCGCTCGTCAATAGATGGCGTGACTGGTTGCTGAGATATATCTTAAGTACTGAAACATAATGGACACACTGTGTATAGTTGCTTGGTAATCAAGAGATCCCATATGCGAGTCATGTATACCTTAATTAACATAAAAAAAGAGAATCTCAAAACCGTAGCTGGGTGTATTTTATTTTCTTATAAAAATGAATCACTCTGTGTAATCATAGATCCAGAAAAAAAAGTTTATATCATTTGTTCCAGCAATTCTAACTGTTTTCCTACTTCATGTTGCTGTTTTTGGTTTGATTTATCTGTTGTTTTCGTTGTGGCATAAGTGGAAGAAGAAAAAACAGAACGAAGTTGATGGAGACACCGTTAAAACATCAAAGAAAGAGCGAGTAATGTCGATAGATGCGTTCAGAGGGTAACAATGAATGAAGATTCATGATTTAATTAATTTTAACTCAATTCCCTCGCAGTATCAGCATAGTCATCATGATATTTGCTAATTTTGGAAATGGTGGTTATCACTTCGTCCATCACGCCATCTGGAATGGACTTCACGTAGCTGATTTGGTATTTCCATGGTTTATGTGGATTATGGGAGCTTGCATACCTATTTCTTTGTCTTCCAGTTTCAAACGAAACGTATCAAATAAGGAATTAATATCGAATGTAGCCAAGGTACGTTCTTTTATAGTTTAATTGTTGCAAAATTACTGTTCTTACATGTTAAACTTATTTTCATCACTAAAATAACGATCTAATATGTTTTTTTTGGAAATTTATAAACGTGTTTTCATTTCTCTGGTGGTGGTTGAACTCAAGAACGACTAGTCTTTACACTGGTCCATTCAAAGACTCATTTTTGAATTGACTGATGAAAGACTCATCATTGAAAAAGATGATAATCTGGTGACGTCAAATCTGGAGAATAAACTGGAAGTTCTAAGAATATTTTCATCACAATTCTGGCAACATTGCCATGGCGACAGTTGATGATTTGGTTCGCTTATACTTATTCAAGACTAGAGAGAAATGCATATCGAGTATTCCAGTGTCGTTAGGAATGTTCTCGCCTTGACACGGAGATGGCGCCAGTATGACCAAAAAGCCTATGATATTGGTAAAGTATGATTCACTAAATCAAATGCTACGAAATTCAGCTGCGACTAAAGCAAACAAGTTTTTACATTTTTTGAAAAAGGGATAAATTTGAAGTTAGAGCTGTTATAATGTACATTGTTTTGAAGAATATAAAGCTGACGAATATAAAGACAAAGTTAGATTTCACTTTAAGTGATTCTTCTCTTTGGGTTATTTCTTGCTTCTTAAACGGTAAAAAGAGGACTGCCGAATTTAAACGTGTTCGTACATCTAATGAAGATGACGAACGCTCGAAACGTACAAAAATCACTAGGAGCCATAAAATCGTCACAGTAATCCACAATGTCATATTATATGATCGCCGACTCAAGGTCCGCGAGCTTACTGACATTGTAAATATCTCGATGGATCGTGTCCACTAGATGAAACATGGATTCTCCATTACACATCAGAGGTGAAACAGTAATCCCAACAGTGAATGGAAGCAAGTGAAAATGCTTCAAAGAAAAGTGAAATCGGTTCAATCGGCAGGAATAATTATTGCTACAGTTTTCTTCCATTTTTGTGATGTGGTGCTCATAAACTAACAGGGAAATAACAGAACCATCATAGGAGTATACTGAGCTTCACTACTGAATCATCTGCCAAAAAGAAGGTGCTCTGTTATCACGATAATCCCTGCACAAACTTCTCGGATTGTTGCTGAAAACCTACAAGACCTACGCTTCCAAATACTTTCGCTTACGTCTTATTCGCCAGATTTGGCTCCAAGTAACTACTTCCTCTTCCCAAAGCTGAATAAATAGCTCGATGGACGAAAATTAACTTTAAATGCCAAGGTCAAAGCTGAAGAGACAACCTCTTCACATTATTAAGAACTTTTCGAGAAACTCTCGTGTATGCAAGCGACAGAAAATAAATTTAACATCAACTTCAACTCTTTAATCAGAAAAATTTTTAGCTGGAGAAATGAATTGTGTGGTATTTATTTTTTTATAAACATTTGGTTCTTTAATTATTAATTCTTTAATTCTTAAGTTCTTCAATTGATCTGTCACGTAGTCTAATACTTATTAGTTTAACAAATGGTTTAAGCAATTATAAAAGCTCATGGATCTTATTATTATAAAGATTCAATCCGCAGCATAAAAGCCTTTTAAAAATTTTACAGAGATCTGTCAAACTGTTCTTGATTGGTATTTTCCTGAATTCCGGATGCGATGTGTACTATATCAGGATATTTGGAGTCCTGCAAAGATTTGGACTATGCTATTTCATAGTAACCACTATATGTATCCTAACTATGAACAGAGAATTGAATGAAAGAAGCGAACATAAGATCCTGGTGAGTTTCTTGGATTAACTTAGTCAAGAAATCGATTTTAATTAGTTTTTCTAGAGAATATTCGATGATGTTGTGAAAATTTGGAAAGGTTGGCTCGTATGTCTGCTTATTCTGATTGTTCATACCATACTGATATTTACGATAGCAGCTCCTGGATGTCCTAGGTAAGAATCACTAAACAAGCTACCTGGTGCAGTCTGTTCACAAAGTTTCTAGCCTCACACATTGTTTCTAGCTTCGGTATTGATAGACAACTTCAGAGAGCCTTTATTTCTAGATTGGTTCCTTTATTTCATAGGTCATCCTTAATGATATTTTCGGTCTTGTTAATATGGTTAGGTCACCTTGTTATCTATTTTTCTTTATTTATTACTGTTTAATTTACATGTATGTCTGTTTTGGTGATGGCTTTGTTCGATACAATATTAGTTAAAAGAAACTGCTCCATAAAAGAGTAGGCTCCTGAATTATGACTAATCTTACAGATGTTAAAAAACGAAACAGAGAAATTCATAAAGCTGCCTGTGGCTCTACATAATCGCAATTTAACACACCCTAACCAAATTAAACCTAACCAAAAAAAACCCTAACCAATATATATATATATATATATATATATATATATATATATATATATATATATATATATATATATATATATATATATATATATATATATATATATTATGTTATATTAAACACGATATTCTAGGGGATATCTGGGCCCTGGAGGACTTCACATGAACCGAAAATACGAAAACTGTATAGGCGGAGCAACAGGTTATATCGATCGCCTGATCTTAGGCAACCACGTCTACCAGAAACCGACCATATACCATGTGTTCGAAGCTAAACCATTCGATCCAGAAGGAATCGTGGGCTGCATGACGACAATATTTCACGTGATGCTTGGGGTCCAAGCGGGTGTCACTCTCCTGGTGATCAAAGATCACTATCAGAGAATTTTGAGATGGCTGGTTTGGTGTATAGTGTTGGGAGTTTTGGGCGGAGGACTTTGTGGATTTTCCAAGGAGAATGGAGTGATTCCTGTCAATAAAAATTTATGGTATGGATGATAAAATAATATTAGGTTTTAATCCTTGATTGAAACTAATTTCCAGGTCAACATCTTTTGTTTTTGTGACGTGTTCCTTTGCTTTCCTTCTTCTGAGTATTTGTTATTTTTTGATTGACGTAAAAAAGTGGTGGTCGGGTAAGCCAGTCCTTTTTGCCGGCATGAATGCGATCATCCTGTACATAGGACATGAAATGACAGAAAACCACTTTCCAGTGCGATGGTTCTACTCAGAGAATTTTGATGACGACGGTAGAACGACCCATTTCCTTGCCCTACTGTCAGATACTTGGGCGGCAGATTTCTGGGTTATAGTCAGCTATTATCTTTATAAAATTAAATATTTCTTCAATGTTTAATCAATGATGTGAATTAAATATTTTAATTTATAGACGATTTAGTTCTTATTTATTACCAGATTCAAAAATATAAAAAAAAAACATGAAGATACAGAGAAAAATCAGATGCTTTTCTCGATGGATGGCCGTGAAAATTAGAGAGATTATTGAGGTGATTAGGACATCATCCTCAGCTATTTGGAAAATGAAAATTTGAAGAGAATACATTGCCCCGTGTGGCCGTCGGACGACCTCGTGCTCACTTGTGATATTTGTGAGGTTATGTCATATAGCAGGGTTTTCATATGGGTGTTTTTACGCTAATGATTGGTACTACGAATTCCCAAAGCAGCGGGAAAAAGATTTGAACTAAAAATTAACTTAATTAATGAATTCGGAGAGGTCAGAACTTATTTGTACACCTAATAATTTAATTCTGTATTATAGGTGAAATTTGCTCTTTTTTTTGAATTATACATTATTTTCTAACATTATCTATGTTAATTTTCCTTTTCTTTGTTCTGTAAAGCAAATATTTTCACGAGTTTATGAGTTTTAGTACTTTTGCCTCCGATTGTACCTCCGATACATTCTTAAAAAGTGTCTGAGCTTTCACTCTATCCCCGAATGTATTCACACTTTTGTTGTTAGAGCCATAACTTGTAAGTAAAAAAATCTTAAGTTATCTGTGAATCAGTGTAAGTTATCTAGAGAATGTTCATGCTCAAGTTAGCCTTTTAATAATCAAAAACTTAAGTGGTCTTTTAGCAAGCTAAAAAACCGTATCATAGTGCATGACCATCCCCTATATTCGTCCAATTTGACCCCTTGTGATTTCTGACCTTAAAAGGACATTGTTTTTGCAAACTTTGTATACTGTTGACGTGACCATAAAAAAATAAAACACTTTCTTAATCAAAATATATTTTATTGTTTTTTTACACCACAAAATACAAACGTTGACCAAAATCAAAGAAATAAAAACTACTAATTCCTGTACAGGCTTAAGAATCCTCGATCAGCCGGTGGTTGGAGCCAGTTTTGCTCAGAATATTTCGTGCCGGTCTGTTCAATAACGTGGAAGGTGTACGCAGGTCTTGATTTCTGAGACTTGTTCACCTCGCTGAAATGAACCACTTGACCGTGTATCAGAACTAAAGATCCTGAAACAAAAGCAATTAGGTTAAAAGAAGAATATATTTTATGAAACAATAAATAACTTGTTTTCGATTTTCTTAAATAAAGTTCGAGCCCTGAGAGGCTCCCGATTCAATGAGCTTCCTCATTGTCAACTTAATTGTTACTTGGAAGGCGTTAGTTTCCAATAAAAAACTGATACCTATGGCTATGTTGCACAGGAAGCCTTGTTCAAAGAACTGAATGTGTAAGCAAGGAACTTATTCCATTCTGTTGTAGAAAGTGTTCGTGGCGTCGAGGAAGACGGCAAGATTGGTAGAAGCAGTTGGGTTACGTGTACGTCTGACCAACTGCCCAACTGTGACTTGTAATAAAAATTGGCTAAATTGGATTTAGATACAATCAGACCATACAATCCAGATCTTTCGTCATTCGACTTTTACGTTCACCGTTTATTGACAGACTTGTCGCGTATACCAAACTAGAAACATTGAGTACTTTGAAGCTATAAAAGTTATTACAAATATGTTAATTGCACTGCAATGTGGCTAGATTATTTTGAAGGAGATAAGGGAAGTTTTAATGAAATCAGTCAACTTTTTACCAGATAGTTTTACCTTTTGGTACTGGAACAGCAGTAAAACTGCTCTTCTGGTAAAAAGGAGCTGGTCTATCGTACACCAACAACTCTTCTGAGGTTTTATCGGGATTCTTGATGTATCTCCTGTGGACACCGCTCTTGTGCGAACCCTTCGAGAACCACAGGCATCCATTTTCGGTAGTGGCGTCTTCCAAGGCAAACCAGAACCCCACCACTGACATTGGATCGGTATGCAAGTACCAAGCGTCCTGATGGGAAACCACTAAACACAAAAAAACCAAAAATACATCTAGTAATTTCAAGAAAACCCCTTATTACCTTCGCTACCTATTCCAGGGTTTTTGAAAATGTACATGCTCTGAACAACGGCAGGATCTTGAAATTCCAATTGGTAAGCGCACTCTTTCACCTTTTCGCCAAGGCTAATCTTTCGAAAAACAGGATTGAGTTCATGTAAGGCATGTCCAATTTTATTCAGAGACACTGAAGCGTCCACCAGCAGGTTGCCCTCCGAGTCCAAAGCTCCAGCTTCGTAAAAATAACTAACCTTATCAGCGCTGTCCAGGAAATATTTGTTTCTGTTCTGGAAGCAGGAAAATTTTCATTTTTTTTTTGTTATTGTGATAATGGGTATCTTACTTGTTGATTTTCTGAATCTTTAGTGCTAAATACAGTTCGGTTTGATTCTTCTGGCATTGATTTAATCAAGTTTTCTGCCTCAGCTTTCAAGTCGTTTACTTCACCGGGAGTTAAAAAATCTTCTATGACCACATAGCCATCTGTTTCCATCTAGAAAAACGATTACTAGGAAGTTGTTATTGGTAAGCATTGTATGTATACACAATCTACCCATTAGAAAAGAAAACTGGTTATAGATTCGAGTAATCAACAGCGCCATCTCTGAATGAATATACACAATAAAAAATTACATATTTAATAGTTTACCACCAGAAATGTCTAGGCTAGTCTCCCAAAAAGAAGGGGGACTTTTATTTTTAAAAAATTACATGCTTTACATATCAATAAAACCGTTTGTTTTTATGTTGGTACGCCTACCCTTGACACTTGAGAGAAGTTTCATGTCTTTTCGTTTATACAGTATGTAAAAATTTGGCGGTAATATTTTAAATTGGATAAATTTATCAAGCATTTGCTATAAATTATAACTAAAAGAGACAGTTATTGAGTTCATACATTCTTTTTTTAGCTAAAAAAAAGTTTACAAGTTGTACAAGGACTTTAGTGATGACAAAAAAGCAGTTCAAGATGAATCTCGTTCAGGAAGACCTTCTACGTCTATCAGTGAAGAATTGTAATCACCGGTCAATTATTAGAGACATTTTAGATATTATTTGAATATCATTAAAACTAATTCAATCAAATTTGAAGAACAATTATAAAAAATAGAACCAAAACCGAAAAACCACTTCAAAGCAGGTCACAAATCAAAGTCATGTTTTCTTTCTGTTCTTCGATTACCACAAAGAGTGTCTTCCAATTGGTCAAATCCTACAAATACCGCTCCACAAGCACTATATTCATCAGATATAGCACCGTATGACTTTTTCCTGTTCCTCGATTAAAGAAACCACTTCGTGGGCGTTGTTTTGAGTCCATAGAAACTATTCGAGAGAGTTCGTTGACCGCTTTGAAGTAAGGTACTTGACAGTACCTATTGATGGTAAAAATGTCACAGAAACTTTTGTGGTAGCGAAACAAGAAGCATTTCACGGTGCAACAGAAAACATTGAAGAAGATCCACGACTAAGTGTAAAGCAAGATTATACACAAAGGGTCCCCTTACTCGGCCATCCTCCACATTCACCTGATTTTGCTTCGTTTGACTTCTGCTCATTTCAAAAACTAAAACTGGCAATAAAAGGAAAAAGTTTCGACAATGCAAGAGGTTTGGATCACGGTTTTGATCATTTCCAAGAATGTTTGCGTGAAAAATGACGCTTGTTGTAAGTCTCTTTTTAGATCAAACGCTACGCCACCAGTCCCATTACTTTATTCATGTACTGTATGTGTATGTCCATAAAGACGACATCAACGGTGATATTTCGCGATTTTTTCTTGAGCGACTTGTTTAAAATTAAGTAATATCTACATGACGAAAGGTCAAATAATATCAATTAGCTTACTCCATCCCTATCGCTAAGATAAAAGAAAAATCATCGCCAACTAGTTTGTTTATCTATTTCTTAATAACAAATATTCACTATCAAATTGGCTATTATCACAAATGTATTAAATAATATATTAAATATGAAATAAATAAAAGGTGTATCGCACTCACTAGCTTCTTGATGTTCTTCATCGTGCAATGTAAAATTCCGAATCAAAATAAATGACTGTTCTTTCGAAATGTCCAGTATACCTTGACGCGACGCGGGAGACTAAAATTTTTCAAATTGTTTTTGATTTGCGCCAAGTCAAATTTAAATACGTCCCGCCTATGTTTCTTTTAGAGTAGCTGATCGTCTTGCTCTATTTTTAGCGATTAGAAAGAGACAAAATTAAAACACACCGATTTCGAATTTCTACCCAACGTTACAAGGGAAGATTGTTTAGTAATGATTCAAGTTTTATATTGCATCAAATTTTTTAATATAATCGTTGTAATTCTGACAATTTTAATGCATTGCTAGTTTTTTCGATGTACAAGTTTATAAGACACAGTAAGGATTCTGAGGAAATAACTTTTTTCAAATTAAATTTGAAGTAACCCCATATAAGATAAAATTTTCTACATTTTCCCTGTGATGGACCTTTGAATCATAAACCGGATGTTTCCACTCTTTATTACAATAAAAATACCAGCAAATTATAAATAATTACCGACAGACATTACATAAACACATTCGCATTGATCTAGATATTTGGCACTGCAGCTGAAGAATGTTTGAATCACTCCAACCACGCTTTTTTTCCATACAAATATGCCAAATATTCTTTACTGTACGAAACAGCCACTCGTTAGTCATGCCCATAAATATTTACATCCAAATATAATTTTAGATTCGTCTATCACCTAAAAAAAATCTTCATTTACAGAACACAAATCATCATTTAAAAATTCAAATTTAAAAAGTAGTACGTCGTGCCATCTCTGAGATTTTCCTTCAACTATTCGAAAGATTCCTGTAAAGAATGATCGCGGTTGGATATAGATGGCGGTAGTGATTAAACTAAACATAAGTAATGCTACATTGTCAAGACATAAATCGTTTTAAAATGTTTAAATAATCAAAAATAAATTGTCACCTTGGAGTTTTTTAATTTGTTTTTTTTTGTTATTTTTCTGGGTTACTAAGTAGATGGCAGTAGCGATTAACATAAACATTAGAAATAATGCAATGTTGTCAAAAATATATATTTACAATGATTAAATAATTAACTGTTACCCTATAGTTTTTTTCTCAATTTGTATATATATATATTTTTTATGTTCCTGGCTTATAAAAATGCATGAAATTTCTATTAGGAAAAACTATTTAGAATACAAAAACATTTAAGCAGACCGCAATTTGGCAACATCTAAATCAGTAGACGTGTCCTCTTCGTGGCAAATGTTACCGTAGTTGTCAAAAGCTTGTTACCAAGTTGTAGATGTGTCTTGTACTACTTGCATACCGACATAAGGCAACAATTTTCCTTTGACTGTTGTCTTGAAAACACACTTTTGTAAAATGGTTAAGCCTCTGAGGAAATCTTCGAACAAGAACCGACCAATTTTAAGTCATGAATTTGTAATACAAAATCATGCAGATATTGTATCATGTGTGGCTATGGTATTTGTTATAGGGCTTATGGTACAAGTAAGTTTAGGCTTTTTTTCTATCTTTGCTAAATTGATATATTTTTATCAAATAAACTTCAATATTTAGGTTATAATCATGTATAAATTACTGAGACTTTATTTTATATATTTCATTTAAAAAAAGTTACCTTATGTTCATGATTTTTATGGTGTTTATGAATTGAAACTGAAAATAGCAGTTGATCTGATGCATTTTAATATGATTTTCTTTACCATATGTTAAAAACAGTCATATTTTATTTTGTTGTTTTGCAATATACCTTTCACATACACTTTTCAGGCCACATCACCAATAGCATCGATGTTTATCACACTTCATAACAATGTAACAGGAGATCATGGTGATGTACCTTTATATTTGCCAGGATTTAAAGATACAGCTGCTGTATTCTTTTACAGTTTAATATGTATCATTATACATGCTATAATCCAAGAATATGTTTTAGATGTAAGTAGAATGTTTTATTAGGTGTTTTACATTAACATGCTATATATTTTGTATATATTGCAGAAAGTATCAAAGAAATTACATTTATCCAAGTCAAAACTAGCCATTTTCTCTACTAGTGGACAACTGTCAGCTTTTTACCTTGTATCTGCTGGTTGGGGTCTTGACATAGGTAATTAATGAAGTCTTTCAATACTATAAACATTTTTTTGCCAAAAATTCACTTTGCAGTGCTAAGAGAACATCTGATTCCTGATTTTGCTCGAATCTGGTCTGAATATCCAGCTCCTATGTTCTTCATGTTTAAAATGTACATCATTGTCCAACTGGCTTACAGTCTACATGAATTACCTGAGCTATATTTCCAAAAAGTAAAAAAAGAAGAGTGGGCAGTTAAGGGTGCCCTTAGTTTAGTTAGTTTACTCTTGGTTCTTGTTCCTTATGTCCTCAAGTAAGTATTATATAAGAGATTTAACCAGTTTTTTATAGTATGGGCTTTTTGCAGTTTTAACAGGCTTCTGATTGTATTGCTAGTCCTTCATCATACAGCCCAGTTGGTATATCATGGCTCTCAATTGGTACAAACTGTTGACAAGGATGAGAAATTCACCAAAGGTATGTTTGTATATATCCTTGAAAAAATGAAAATAAAATTGCTTTAACAGTCACTAGATTGGCCTCCACAATTTTCCAAATTGGAGCCTGTGTTGGAAGCATAATTCTGGCTGTCCTCACCCTGTGGTATGGCTTGGCCCTGCGTGAGAACCAAGTCTTGGATGTCCAAGGAGGTCAATTTAACACCCCCCTGATCAGATTCTCAGTTCTGGCTGGTGTTATAGTTCTGCAAACATACCTCATCTTCAAAGTATTTAGTCAGGAGATCACCAGGTCAAAGGAGAATGTCAACACCACCACATTGCCCAAGGCGAAGTCCCAAAAGAAGGAAAAATCAAAAAAAAGTTAGTTTAAGATAATGCAACAATGTTTCTATAAGGCAATTATCATCAATTTCTTCCAGCAAAGAAAAGTGAAGAGTCAGATTTGCCCGAAGTAGACCAGAATACCAACAAAACTCTCAGAAAACAAAAAGTAAAATAATCTTCCTTCTTTAAATGAATTGTCGGAGTAGCAAAATCAAAAAATTTACAAACTGCTTTTTTTAGAATTTTGCTCCCCTCTCTCTCTCTAATTTTTTTTTTGTGTTTGTAACTTTTACCACAGGGATTTTCTACCAAATCTCTTCTGTTTCTTTTGATACTGAATATTTCAGATTATTTCGTCCTGCCTTTGTTCTAATTTGATTGTCTAAGGGTTGTCCCTATGGACCGTAACGGTTCTTTTAACCCTTAGAATGTTTTTTTTTAGTTCATATTTATGCTGCTTTTTTTGTTGATAACCATGAAGAAATTTTATTATATACAGAGTTAGCAAGATAGTTTTTGAGTGCATTATACAAAACTTTCATATCCTGTTTTTTTTTTTGTATTAGTATCTATTCCATCCAATTTTTTTTTAAATAAATGTTTAAATAATAAAACAGGTGTTTTTTTATGCAATTTTCTTCCCTGTTTGCTTTCTTAGTATTTGCTTTTGCTCCAAACCAACAAAAAAAAAACCTTGAAATCTATGTTTTTATGTTCAAATAATAAAAACAATTGTTTATTTAGTTAGAAAAAAGATGGTTTCACACCAGTTCCTAGTTCACACAACTCAAATTTGTCCTGCATTTTCTTCTCTTCTTTCACATATTGCAAGAATTTCTTTGTGAGGATCCACTTCTCGCAGGCATAAATGACTACTGGCCAAATAACTGCTTTATAGATCTTAACTTTTGTGTTCCTTTATATAAGTTTAGATCTTAGAGCAAGACTGCTTTCTGACTTTTCCTCCGGCATTTTCCTCTAGTTTTATTCCCATATGAGTAAAAATTCTCAAAAAATAGAAAAACCAAATATAAATTCTTTAGAAACTATTACTCTCATGCACAAATATCAAGTGATAACAAAAAGGATTATTAAAATTAATGACAAGACGGTTGCAGATTGTAATACACAGATAATAATGGATACAGTTTTTTGTAACGAAATAACGTTAAAGAATTTCAAAGTTTTAAAACAAGGAAATTTGAGGAAAATCTATTTGTTCAAATATTCTCTTCCCCTCACGGTATATCTTATTTTCTTCCTCGTGTTATTCCTTGTTTGTTTTTTTCCTGTTTTCTGATCCCTTCTAAAAAAAATATGAATGTATCTCTATTTGCCGTTTGTTCGCTTCCTTTTGTACTAAAGCAATAAAAATAAAACACATTTTATGACATTTTGTTTTTATTGAATATCAAGAGGTTAATACAAATATTCTTTCAAATTACGTTAACTACCTTCAAAACATCTATTTTTGTTAGGTACGAATGAACATATCACAGATGGCTTAGCTATATATCAAACAGAATAGATATTTGTTCTTAAACGTAATCTTTTAACAGTTGATCTCGCATCTTCTCCTTCTTGTTCTTCCTCTTGCAATATAAGTCCTTCACTCTCTGATTGTAGCCGCTCAAAGTCAGATATCTAACCAGTAAATTCTGAATGTCCTCAAGCAGCTGTTCCTTGTACCCCAAACTGAACAAAGTCTCGAACATGGAAAAACGCTCGTTTTCGCCAACGTTCACCACCAAAGCGAAGGCGACACTTTCCACGCGAAGAAGGTTAGTTCCAGACTCCACGCTCCAGTTGTAGATTATCGGTACAGTTTCGGTTGATATCTTAAACTGTTCCACCGATTCGGTTAACGCCATGCAGAGCTCCACGAGCAGAAACCGATCGCACAACAGAATTACATCAAGCAATGTCTCCAGGTCAAGATCGATCTCGATAGTTTCCGACAAATCAATGTTTTCCAGTAAATACAGAAGACACCGGAAGCTTCTCGGGTCGACTTTTGAAAGAGCGACCTCGCTTTCGGAGCTCTCTTTGAAATGGCCATTAAGTAAACCGTTGAAGAACTCGGATTTTTCGCTTAGAAAGTCTCTGTTGGCCTGTACTACGCTGCTATCGTCCAAAATAAAACTGACTATGTTCTGGCAGCTTTCTGGAGGTTTATATTTGTCGGCTACGATTTTCGGTCTGTTCAAATTGGTAGAGAGTTCTCTGGGGTTGGCGATAAGTAAACGGTACGTGGCCATGTGACACAGAACTCTCAAACTTCGGCGATTGTCATTTTCGTTCTCATCGCGAAGCAAATTCATTAAAATCTCCAAACCATCACAATTGATCATCAGTTTGCTCAATATAGAACGATTCCTGGAAAAAAATTCAATATACATACAAGGATAGAGTGAAAAGTCAAATATATACAAGACATCAAAGAAAAATGAAAAAAAACGGCATTAAAAGTAATAAAAGTTTCAAGTTTCAGAGGAAAAAGTTTCAGAGGACTTCAACGCAAAATTGTAAAAAAGGTTAAACTTGAGACGAAACGAGAATGGGAGATTTTTGGTTAAGGAGAAAGAAACAACAGAAGGGTTACCTTGATGAGTTAACTGGAAAAGGAGGGATTCTTTTCAATGAACTCAGTCCAAAGCAAAAAAAAAACACAGAGCAAATTCACATGGACGAACTTGCAAGTGTTCTTTAAATGTTATACAGGGTACGGCCGTCAAACCTGGTAATTTGAAAGTGTTCACATGGTCAAGGAAGTGGGCGGGGCCAGTTGCCAAGGTCACCATTGTGTTCTCTAGCTCAAAGCATTTCAGTTACTTTTACGTTACTAGTTACAGTTACTAGCATTTAAGCAATTAATTCGATAAGTTATGGGTTGAAACCTTTGAGAAACCACACACAGTACACAGTAGAGATGGTAGAGAGTTACTAATAATTGTTAAGTGATGATGCAAGTTATCCTACCTCAGACATAGCCTCAAAGGAGTTCAACTTACAATTCTGCAGCTCATAATAAAAGACAAGATAGAAAGTCATAGGGCTGTCGGAAAAAAATAAACCTCCTAGCTGAAATATATCTATGAATGGACCGGAATATGAACAAAAGAACAACTTTTTGAATAATTAGGTACTTCCAAAAGGAAATGTCAACTTTAGGAGGGCATGAGAACAAGCAGAAGACTGAAAAAAAAAGAAAGGAAAACCACAAATGAGATGGGAAGACGACATAAAGATGGATTTTTAGACAACTTAAGTACACTTACCGTACAACATATGGAATGACCATAACCAGGTTCTGTTTCATGGCAGTATCGCCTCTGAGCAACTTATGAGCGATGTCCCCTTTTCCCGCTCCCGATTCTGCAACATCCGATATCTTTTTCAATATTGTCGCGGCAACGTGAAGATGAACCGAACATTTAAGGCAGTAATCATGATCAGGTGGAATCTCCCTCATGGCGTATATGGTGTAAATGAAATCAGTTTGCATCAGTGGAATCAGATACTCGTGTTGGCTGGAAACAACAGAAAAGGTTAAATGTTTTCCTGACAACTCTCTCAGCACCAAAACTAACCTCAACAGCTCACAGACTACATTTTTCAAGTCATACTTCTCGTAAACCGCGCACTTTGTCAGCTGAATCAGAAGCTCCACGTTGGCTAGTTGCATCACTGCAGGTCTCAGTTTCACAAA
The DNA here is from genome assembly GCA_031761425.1 of Cosmopolites sordidus. Classification (NCBI taxonomy): domain Eukaryota; kingdom Metazoa; phylum Arthropoda; class Insecta; order Coleoptera; family Curculionidae; genus Cosmopolites; species Cosmopolites sordidus. The sequence goes on from JARFXV010000826.1 coordinate 404,671, forward strand.
AGTTTTTATCAACTTTAAAATCTCCATTCTCAATCCGATCTTTAACTGATCTGATATGGCTGACTTGGAGTCAGAATGTGACCCTTAAAACCACTAGTTAGTAAAAATACCTTAAGACAGTTTACAAACTTTACCTGCTGTGTCGTCTGGTTCCATATTGTCGTCGTTCTCAAACGAATCGTCCAGATCAAGAATAGGAGGTAGAGGATCACAATAATCATCGTCATCGTGACCCACTGGATCTTTTAAAGGAAAGTCTGCATCATCTAATTCACTGCATACAGGTGAATAGTTGTCAGAGTCTGACTCTGGAAATTTAATTTAGAATAAAACAACTGTATGTTGAAACAAGACTCACCATGAACCAAAGAAGGGGTGGGGCTGGAAGTGAAACTGGCCTCGCCCCAGGACAGAGGACTGGTACAGTCCCCATCCGAACAACTAGAACATGAACTAGGGCTTGTGACATAGAAACCAGAGCGTGCTTTCAACGATTCGTTCAGCATCTCGATCTCGTCATCACTTGACGATCCTGATCTAACTGAGCATTCTTTGGGTGACTAAAAAAGATGCCTCGACATATAAAACAATACAAATAATTACACCAATGCCTTACATCACTTTGTATGAATTTGTTTTTTTTGCTCTGCAGTGGACTACTGGGACCAAACATATACTTCCTCTTCTTCTCACTGACATGCCTCAGGTTGAGAGTATCAGGAGGTCCAACAACCCAAGTCAGTTTCTCTACTAGCAACGGAATTATACCATGCTTCAACTGATCCAGTAACAATTTTGGATCATATTTGAATTTATTTAGAGTATTTATAAGCAATATGCAGCACTCCGTCTGTAAAACATACCGCGTGATGCTGCCTACAAACTTAAACACTATACTTACTATGTTATTAGAAGGTTTTTTAAACTCCTTTAGCACTTTAATGAGTAGAGGTACAGCTTTACCACACCTTTCACGATTTCTATTGCCTGGATGATCCAACAAAAAGCACAAGCATTGCAAATATTCATTATAGTGATCATGGAATTCTGAAAAAAGAAAATACAGACTGTCGTCATTATAGAAATATAACAAAGCAATATAATACCTTCTAAAACAGAATGATTTTCTAGTACTTCAATAAATTTTGTACATATCTCAGGAATAGGCAGCTCTGATTTTAACTTGCAGCTTCTTATGAAATTCATAACAATTTTCACGATCCTTTTGGGTGAAAGAATAAGAACTGTTGTCAAATGTATGAGAGAGTCACCTCTTTCAGTACTACGCATTTCTAATATAGAATGGTAGTACCTATACTTGGAATATTCATGTATCACCCTCACTATATCCAATAACAGTTTCTCTTTATCTTTGTTTAGTTGCCACATGGTGCTGTACTTAATAAATAGAGCCCCAATAGCTTTCAAAGCGCCAAATTGCTTCACCAGGATCATCACTGTATGACAATTGAGCAATTCCCTAAAAACACAGAAACAGGTATCTTGTAAAACTGGCAGTTTTGGGAAAATCACACCTTAGAGCCCTCAGAGCTGTGATAACGGTCGCTTCAGAGATCCTTTCGCCTTCGGGAAGTTCATCGTGGGATGCTCTCCTAATGATATCAACAGCATTAGTTGCTAACAGTGGTTTGCGGTCAATAATAATATTAGCCCATTGGTCTCTATGCTGACACATGTTTCCCACTATTCTTAACATCCGACCGTTGATACTGTCATCTTTCGGATATTTTTTAAGTAATTGGTTTAGAACTGATAAAATATTGTGCTGTGCGACCTACAAGAAAAACTTTTCGAACAACCCTCGTAAAACAAAGTAGGCTAATACCATGTTGCCAAATGTGCCAAATAAAAACGCCATGTTTGTTTACAATAGTATTTTAAAACGAAAAAACACTTACCACTTCACTGGTACAGGCCCTATCCATCAAACAATTTCCCAAAATACTCAAAGCCGTATCGATACAGCTTTTATGAGGCGAATTCACCAAGATATTCGTGAGTTGTTTCAAACATCCACGCGAACGAAGTACGGCAACGTTGTCACGATGCCTGGGCCAATCCACCTTTCTCCGTATGGAAATTAAAGCATTTAAAACACTCCGTGAAGTCGAAGTTCTTTGTAAAATGTCAACTGCACTTTCTAAATCACCTTCCGACATCTTTCTCGTGCGAAACTGATATTTTAAACTAACAATCTTGCATATTTCTTTACGTAAATAATGTCAATGTTTTGACAGCAACTACGTCTTTACGTCAGTGGTACACGAAACACTCAAATAAATATTACAAGGACACAACGAAAAGTGAAACAGAATTTAATGGCTTAAAAGTAATCGTTCAGGTAAGATTTGGTAATAAGGTGGGGATAATGTCTTCGTTCTTTTCGCTCGTAAGAATTTAATAAAGGAACCCTTTTAGGGGGTTTGGGCGGTTCAAAATATATGTCTGAACAGTTGGTGATTTTGGAGAAATGCCTTTTCTGCTTCCGCTTCCAGTCGTGTTGGGGAAGCTTTAATATTAACGTTCCTTGATCGTATATATCGTAAAACCCTTAAAAGTATTTAAATAGTTTTATGTAAAATGAAAAATGCATGTTATACCTTGACTTTTAGCCATTTTATATGAAAATTTTAATGACAAGATTGACGTTAGGAAAAAACAGTTAATAGTTTATAAGTAAGGTTAGGAGAGATGAATATATGTATATTTCTATATTGTCTCCTTCAAAGTAGCTGCCTTGGGAAGCTCCACAACACTGGAGATGGTTTGTCCACTCTTCATAGCAGTTCTTAAACGCAGATACTAGAATTCCCTTCAGCTGGTCAGTTATGGTCTTTTCAATGCCCGTAATGGGGTCCTTTGATATGATTTTTCAGATACTTTCCACTGTGTGGAAAAGTAATTCTTATGCAAAATGGCCTTTATGATTGGCTTGATACTTTTACACCCTTTTGGGGTAGTTTATCAGTTATTAGGTCAAAACCTGATGCCTTTTTTAAAAATCTAAAATATTCTAATTGGAAATGTAGAGAGAAGATTAGGGGCAAATCAAACCAAGACACTGTTTTAGTATATATGTTATTTTTAACAATGAATCAATGTTAGAGGACTTGTTAAGAGCACTTGTACTGTCGTAACATCCTAATCTTATACAAAAATAATGTACTTTCCATATTCTTAGACTGGTTGTCACAAAAAAAAAATACACATTAATATATGCTAGTCTATGGTTACATCATTTTTGGTAAACCCAAAACACCAACATAAACAAGCAGGTACTATAAGTACAATAATAAACATATTAATACAAAAAGTGTGCTATATACAGTCAATATATTTATATAAAGTAAAGAGAATATATATATATAAAATACATTCTTCCACCGTCGTTCGAAATATTCAGTTTTCCCTGTATATAAAAAACGACAGTTGAACAACTACTTTCTGACAACCCTATATCTATATTTTAACCTAACTCCAATGATAATGGCACTGAAAAGTTCATCCCTAGATATAAAAAAATTAAATTGGTCATGCGATAACCCTCTTGAACTTCACAAGAAAATTACTGAACAAAAAAAATTACCCCAAGTCTTACCGATAAAGAAAAAATGTATATTTGACAAATATATTATTAAGAATTATAAATCCTGACTAGAAGCATATATAAAATGATACTATAATGGATCAGTCATCTCAATGATGTCACTTGCTATAATCAGCAAGAAAGACAACTGATTCAAAAGAGATACAATATCTTCCAACAATCGCACACATGGCTCTACTGTGATTCAGGCGAAGTAAACATAATATTAGCTGATATAATGATGGGGTACTGCACGTCCTTGTCCAAGGACATTATCTGAACCTCTCCGCCTTTGGTCATGTTTAACTTTTGTATATCTGACTGTTTGGTGTATATTATCTGTTTCTGTTCGTTCAACCTCACTACAGTCACCCTAAATATGTTCAATTAGCTTTAAACTAGATAATAATTACATGTCTTACCTTATAGCCACATGTCTGGTGGTTTGGAAGCTCAACAACACATTTTCAAACTCAGATCTGTGATTTCTCTTAATAGAAAGCGTGGATTCATCACTGATCATGAGAAGATCTATACCAAAATGGAAGCCAGTCCATCGCCAAACGTGTCGATCCTTGGATTTGATCACTCTTCCACACCTCAGACAGTCTTTAAGGAAAATTTCATCTGAGATATCATTAGGACTAAAAAAGTTTCTTTCTTTAGTATTCAACAATGGCATCAACAAAAAACCAAGAAGGAGACAATGTAGAAATATACATATATTTCATCTCTCCTAACCTTACTTATCAACTAATAACTATTTTTCCTAACGACAAAAATCCTCCTCACCCCTTATCTTCATTTTGATTCACTCTCAAAACATTCTTCCACTGTTGCAGAATAACTGGATTTAACCATGATTTTGGAATGATGTTATCACGTGTGATCAGCAGCACATCTAGCTGATGGGAAATGAGATTTTGAAGTCTTAAACCCTGGAAAACGGGTATGAAGCTTCTACCCTCTGTAGAATACAAATATGGAGTTTTATCTGAGTATAAAAAAAGCATTACATTCTTTATTCAATACAACTAATGTTTTCTCACCAGATCTCGTACAGAAATACTCATTAACATTGGATATGTTTGTTTCTTTCTCGTCTTTGTGATGTATCAAATACATCCAATACTTTAACATGACATATATAGAATATTCAGTTTGGATCACAAACAAATCTGGATGAGAGACCAACTTTGTCATTAATGATATGGGGATAGTGCTCAGTTCAGCATGGGAATGAGTAAAATAATGAGGCATTAGATTTATCAAAAACCATCTGAAACAGGCTTCCTGCAATTTCCTATCTCCATATTGACAAGCAGCTTCATAGTAATCCAAAGCGGTCTATAAAAATAATCAACTAAATTCTAATCAATAAAAAACAGTAGCACTCACTTTTGGATTAATTGTTTCCATCATTACCTCAGTACATTGTTCAATCAGACCATCCAATTGAAACATGGTGGCTGTTGCTAATATTGGGACAATCTCTAAAGGATTCAATGCTATATCTGAATTATACAATGATCCAAACACAACCTGTAATGCTGCAAAATCAATTAGCAAATATACTGAAAAATAAAACCCTTTTTATATAAATTCTTACAGTCTAAAGTAACTAAGGGATCTACAATGTCTATTGTGATGTATTTTTGAGTTGTTTCTAGCCAGGACCCTCCAAACATGCTTGCAAAATAAGGACTCTGACATAAATACACTCTGTGCAAGGGGTGCTCTTTTCCTAAGGCACACACAGTTACATCTGAATTTTTTCCTTCCAGAAACAAAGCTTGATAGATATATTTGGCTGTGCACAACAGCTTTTTCCTTGAAAACAAAATGTAAACCACTGATGTACAAAAATTAGATATATATTACTTTTTGGGCGTATGCAGTGCAATTTCAATCACTTTGTTTACTTCTTCATCTTCAGACTCAGAATGTTTCCTTTTCCTCCCAGTAACTAAACTTGTTACATTGTCCACAATGTTTTGTGTGGAAACTTTGCCACCCATTTTACTAGAAATTGCACCACATAATAATTATTCTGCATTTAAACATACTGCAATGATTCACCAAAGAATAACAAACATAGCATCCTATGCAGCATGTTATATTTACCTTTAAATATAGCTAACCCAAGATCACACTTTGTACTGTTTAAAGCATCTACAAAGTATATGACATTAAATATTAACAACTGTTTAGGAACGTTCTTGCACTATTATATAATATGCAAATGAAATTTAAAAGAAAAATTTACTTACCATATCCCTAATTGGAAAAAAGTTTCGCAATGTTTATACACAAACAATTCGTCTGGATCATGCTTTTTTTTTTAAGATATGTCTTACAAAACAATTTCGGGATATGCTCCCACTGAATGTTTTGTATTCAATTACATTCTGACGGATCACAAGATAATTATAGGAGCTTTTTTATCTAGAGAAAAACCATCAAGATAATAAGAAAAGCCAGAAGTAATCACAGATACGCCACTGAAAGTCCACAAAAAAATTGCAACAGCTGTCAGAAAGTAGGTCAAAGATACACCCTGTTGCCAAACTCCCCAAATTTTATCAAAATCTTCAGAATGAATACCAAAACTATATCAATCAGCAACAAAAATTGCTTGTGTTTTTCAAAAAATATAAGACTATTTATAAGATCAATTATAATGAAAAACACTTGATTTAAACCATGTTAAATAATTAGTGTGGTACGTATATACTAAGACTATTTTCATAAAGAGTTATAAATGGTTAAATGATAATTTGGCAACATAGGCCACCTACAAATAAATATAAACATAACCTAAACCTTTGCGTCATCATCCAAAATAGTAAAAACCTGAATTTTAAGTATTCTTAACGGCTTTTCATGTGGTAATCGATAAAGAATTTCGTAACACTTTGATGCCTAGTTACAAAGATGCTTAAAATAATACACCGTTGGTCCCCTGCAACGTTACAACATCAATTTTCCTGGAATACTCTTTTAAAGATTAATCCTGATAGTTTTAAGGACAGAAATAGATATTCGGGACATAAAAATAACTTATCTCTGGTTGAAAAGAGGAAAAGGGGTCATAGTGTAAGTTTTCGGGGGATAAATTTAACAAGAAATGTCAATTCTACCTTCTGTTCATTAAATAAAGGTTTATTTCATCATAGAATACAATTTTGTCTACCCCAAAGAAGAAATGCTTCATTTCAGTCTTCTATAGAGTCATTTGCACAAACACAAACGGGAATTTTTAAATTTCTGTCTGAATCTACACCTGTAGAATATTGTCAAAATCTGTTATTATCTATTCATGAAATATCTGGGTTATCATGGTGGGGCACTATAATATGTTGTACCATTATTTCAAGGTGTATAATTCACAGTCACATTATCTCTTTAATATACTCTAATAGGGATTTTTTAGGACAGTAGTAACTCTACCTTTGGCTGTATATCAGCAATACATTTTAGCAAAATTAGAAAATCTAAAATTGGAATTACCTGACTTGGTAAAAGAACTGAAGAAGGAAACTGCAATAGCAGTAAAAATGTATGGCTGGGATGAAAAAATGGCTAGAATAGCATACAATAGATCAGTATGTATTCCAGATATTAAGCATTTTTCAAATTTTCATGGTTTTTGTCATAAAATTTAGATGAGGAAACAATGGAACAATCTTATCATCAGGGACAATTGTCATCCTTTCAAATCAAGTATTTTATTGTGGTTTCAAATACCAATGTGGATATCTCTATCGGTTAGCTTAAGAAATTTTGTGTACATGCTTCCAAATCAGGATTTACAAGCACAGTTAACGTTTGCTGAGTTTGCACTAGGAGGATTTTCATTTATTCCAAATTTAACACTGCCTGATGAATCCTGGATATTCCCTATAGCTTTAGGAATTGTAAATTTGTTAATTATTGAGGTAAGATTTTAAAAACTTTTAAAACACTGTTTCAAAGAAAAATTTTAGGTTCAGCAGTTATCTAAATCACCAACCACTCCCACTACCAAATTACAGAAGTATTTAACCAATATTTTTAGAGTTATAAGTGTTCTGATGATCCCTATTGCAGCCACAGTTCCATCGGTATAATTTATTCTGTATTTCACCACTTATCTTCAATAATCTTTTTGTTTCAGTGTTTGGCGCTGTACTGGACAACTTCTAGTACCTATGGGTTGGTGCAGAATGTATTTTTAATGTCTCCAAGAGTAAAAAGAATTTTTAGAATACCGGCAACCACAACTGAGATCAAGCATCCTTACAAAATGGTTGTATCTAATCTACAAAGCAAATTGAAAATCAACTGATAATAACGAAATATAGATTTGTTATTTAAGATTAAAGTTTAGTTTTAATAATCCCCAATATATCCCAAAAATATTTTTTTAAATCTTGTATAAACAAATCGACTCTATATAGTATTGGGCGTATCGAATATATAGGTCGAATTTATTTATTTTTCTCGCTCTCGATAGTAGCATTCACATCAATGGATTCAATGTTTTTTTCTTTTCTGACTAAACATTTTTTTCCAATATTTTTTGGAAGTATAATTTAAATGAAGTAATTTTATCAAATAAGGATTCGATAGTGCACATTTCTAATGACACATTTTTTCGATACTGATGTAATGGACGTGTTTTTTAAATGGGTTAAGTGAAAAACGGATTTTTTTTCACGAAATGAGATAAGGCAATAAGTGTTTATGTTATAAACTGACGTTTTCTCGGGTATTTAAATGAAAAACTTTTGAATAAATAAAATACTGCATGTCATGCTGTACTAACATCACAATTTCAATTTTAGTGAGGTGTTTTTTTTTTATGAAAACAGAATGGATAGTCAGGTAATAGTTCATCCTATGTCTGAAAGACCCACTGCCGCTTGGAAAGAAATCAGTAAAGAGCAAAAACTCTACAAATTAAATGTTAAAATACCACAAAAGCCAGTAGAATCAAACAAGCTAAGATTTGTCTGTATGAGCGACACTCATTCTTTGATACGTAACATTATGTTTGATGTACCCGATGGGGATGTATTTATACATGCTGGTGACTTTACAAAATGTGGACAGAAAGAAGAGGTCATCTCATTCAATAAGTGGCTAGGTATTTCACATAATTTTAATCTGCTCTTAATGTGTATTCCTAATGATGTAATTTAAAGGAGGATTACCGCATAAATATAAAATAGTCATAGCAGGTAATCATGAACTAAGCTTTGACGAAACATTTACCAATCTTTTTAAGAGGAAAATACAGTCCCAACCTAAGGATATTACTGATGAAGTTCCCCATTATGGTAAGACCAAAGATAACATTAGTGATGCTGTAAATACTAACAACATAAGGCAATATTTGACAAATTGTGTTTACTTGGAAGATTCTGGAATAGAAATCTGTGGCATTAAAATATATGGAACTCCATGGTGAGGTGGTGTTTATTAAGAATTTTGTTCATTATCATGTAATGTTGTGTTTTATTGTACCTTGAACACTTTAGGCAGCCAGAATTTGGAAATTGGGCTTTTAATTTGCCCCGGGGAAAAGAATGTCTCTTAAAATGGAATGAAATTCCCAAAGACACTGATGTCCTTATAACACATACTCCTCCTTTAGGACATGGTGATTTAGTATGTTCTGGAGTGAGAGCAGGATGTACAGAATTACTTTTCACCGTACAGCAAAGAGTACAGCCAAAATATCACGTATTTGGCCACATTCATGAAGGTTGTTCTGCACATTGGTTACAACAAACATAAAGCATTTTTGTTCCAGGCTATGGAGTCACTTCTGATGGCAAAATAATCTTTATAAATGCTTCAACATGTGACATCAACTACATCCCAAACAATTTACCTGTAGTTTTTGATATTCCACTACCTCCAGGCCATATTAAAAACTTGTAAAAAGTTGCAACATATTTTTACTTGTTAAGTAATTTATTTCAATAACCATTTTATATTTTTTTATTTGTACAGTTTCATCATTTGAATAAAAAATTGTCAACAAGGAAAAATAAAGTATTGTTAACATAATGTAAAAATAGGTTTTATTTTAATATAAAAAAAAACACCAACAGTATAGGAGCAACTAAAAAAACTTGTTTCTTTAGTCTAAAAAAGGAACAACTATATTAGGAAAAGGCTAATAACGTAAATCAAATTTTCTATAATTGCCTATTAATCATTTAAAGAGCTATGACTTTGAATTCTTGTGTGCTTCCGAGGGTGGTTTTTTCTCATGTTCAGTGCCTAAAAGATTCTTTTTAACTTCGTCAAAATCAAGATTTTGCTCCTTCATTGCTTTCTAAAACAAAACTATAATCGATGCGATCTACACTAAATAAAAATCACAGTTACTTTAACACAATGCTGATACACTTTTAGTAAAGGGGCGCACAATGCGTCATTTGTACGTCCTTTTAAAAAATGATCCGAAAACCACGCATTGAAACAATCGTCGTATTCCTTTTTTAAATCGTTACAGGCTTCTCCTATACTGTTCATTTTGCTAGTAGAATTTTTAAGTTAAACAATCTAAACTCTTTTGAATTAGTTAGGTTATGTAAACATCGTATCTTCTTTACATGAAAACTGGCCTCTGACCAGTACTGAAAAATGTCAACATGAAAGATTATTATAATTAATAAAAATGTATATGATTATTTTATTATATACTTCAATGGATTAATTTCTTTTTAATTTAGATTCATATTTCTAGTGACACTAGGAATTTGAGTGAAAAAACCTTTAAATTTAAATAACGTACTTTGCAAAACGACCTAGGTTGAATTTACTTAACATTTTTTTTTTAGAGATAATTTTAAGGAAATTCTGCATAACATTTTAATTGAGTTATCCCTGATAAACAGATTTTTAGTGCTATTAGCGAAAGAGATTTTAAATTACTGGTGGTGTTTTGAATTAAGTTACAGAAATATTGAATCTTCTTTATAGGAAAACTAGCCTCTTACCAGTATTGAAAAAAATCCACATGAAAGATTATTATAATTATATTATTACATTGATGAATGTGTAATTAATGTTTTATTATAGACTTTAAAGAATTTAAAAATTAGTTTATTTTTAATTTAGACGATTATCCATATTTCAAGTGACACTAAGAAGTTAGTGAAAAAAACCCTAAATTCAAATAAATATCCTGTAAAACGACCTTGGTTGAACCAAACGTTTTAATTTTTTTTAAAGATAAGTAATGTTTTTCTCTTTATTATGTTGGAAACTTTAGTTTCGTTAGTTAATTTTGGACAAAACGCTGTATATTATGGCTTCTATTATAGTTATAAAACAGGACATTTCTTAATAACAACCATCAATTACATTCTTTATTATTTCAAAGAAATTCTCAGTAACATTTTAATTGTATTATCAGTGATAAGTGAATCTTTGGTGATCTTCATGCAAGATGTGCTACAGTACGTACAGCAGTTTTGTCACATGGTTTTAAATACTTGTGATGGATTATTTAGCACTATCATTTTTGTACATTTAAAAACATTTTCTTATCTGCAAACAACTATTAAATTGCTGATAGTTCTTGGGACGTTTGTTGTTCAAGGAGTGTTAAACATCTACAGTTTTGTCCTACATGTCTTTGTGTTAACAAAAAAGATTATTATTCTTTTTGGATCAGGTGTTTGGTTTTTAATAACACTAGTGCCGATTTTATTATATTATGGATGTGTATTATTTATGTCATTTTTGCACAATCTTTTTCAAGAAATATCTGATTTGTGCTCTAACGGACTCACTAACATTAAGGTTATGATTCAGAACAGCATAGTTTTTGTTACTGATGTACCATTAGAATCTTTGGCAGGATTGTTTATAGCAATAAGTTTAGCTTACATCATTGCTCAGTTTTATGTAATAATTATTTCATATCTTAAACAACAATTAAGGAAAGTGATAGTGTGGATTGGTAGACAAGCTTTAGAGCTTAAAGAAGGGTTTTGGTATGTTTATTCAATTTTACAAAGAAGAGCCCAGCAAGAAGCAACAGAGAGACCTGTGAATAGAAGTAACATACAAGGCAGGCCTTCTTTTAAAGCTTCTGTAACTATAAGGGAGGAAAGAAATGGTACAAGTGAAGAAAAATATTGTGTTATATGCCAAGATAGAGTGAAATGTGTGTTATTATTGCCCTGTAAACATCTGTGTTTATGCATAGAATGTACTAGAGATTTACGATATTACAATGATGTATGTCCAATTTGTAGAACAGATATAGAAAGTACAATGAAGATTTTTGTTTAAAATAAATATATATTTTTATAATAAACTTCCAAGACTGACTTGTATATGTTTTGTATTGGAATAAAAAAATATAAATTGAGTGTTTAATTAATTTATTTACACAATGTAACAAAGTAAAAATCTTTTATAGGGCAGCCAATATTTCTTTTTTTAGTTCAATATGATTACTGTTCCTTTCTATTTCTCTAAAAAACAAAATAATAATAAAGAAAACAAAACCTTAAAGAAAAAAAATATATTTTTAACAAAATAATATATAAAAATAGACAAACTTAGTTTGGGATTAGTACTTGCCTTTGCATGAAAACTTTTATTGTATCTTTTGTACTTTCAGGGACATAGTTTGTACCAGCAAGCTTCTTAAGTGAATTGAAGCAACCAGATAAGTTCCAGGTTGCTTTAAATTTCTTATCTTCACTCTGTAGTTACAAATGTTTCTTTTAGAAATATAATCAAGTGGGAATAGAGGGAATCTTACTTTTATTAATCCCAAATTGACTAAAATGCTGTTGTTAACTTGTGAGAGTTTATCATTTTTCTGGGCCCATACAAACAGGTCTTTATACATATTTTCTACTACTTTTTGTGATGTTTGAGCTACCTCAAATTTGGCATTGTCACTAAGAGATGCGACCTTCATAAGAATGGATACATAACTATCTACATTTATATCACCGTCTTTCTAAAAATAAAACTCATTATGTTGAATCAAAATTTTTATGTCCAACTCACCTTAGCTTCATTTATAATCAGCTCATCTGGTTTATCTCCTAGTAAAATCAAATTTTCTGCATTTGGTACTACTAAAAACTCTTGTACTGTTATATAGGTTGTTGTTCCTTCTTCTTCTTCTTCCTCCTCACTCTCTGGATTCTCAACATCATTTTCTTCTTCTGAATCTTCTTCTTCATTATCATCCATTGGCCCAAGAACATTTAGTTTTCCTGCAAAATTCAACTGTACTTTTGAAATAGTCTGTTTCCAGCAAGTATATACCAATTTCTTTCAGTTTTTTCTTTAGTTCTTCAGCACCCTCTTCACCAAACTGATTTCCATCCAAGACTAAACTTTTAAGTTTACTTTTATTTGCGATCGCTTCTACAAGTTCCAATCCCCCTTGTTTTTTGATTTCATTAAAACCAAGAATCAGTTGTTCCAGTTTTTCATGCCTTGATTTCAATGCTAGTTAGGAAAAAAAAATAGATCACATACCCATGTTCTTTTTCAAATTGGACTTATTTACCTTGGGCCAATTCTGAAGCACCCTGTGTTTTTAATAAACAATCTCCAAAGTTTATTTCTTTTAAATCTTGTAAAACAGACAAAGCTCTGGCTATAGCTTTTGCTCCTTTTCCACCAATAGTGTTATCATTTAAATTCAAAATTTGTAAGTTTCTGTTATAAGTAAAAGCCTCAGACAAAGCCGATATTCCTATATGGTAAATGCCATTCTGGGTCATTGCTATTTCTTCCAAAGTTCCAATCATCTGAAATACAGGAACTGTACTTATTAATCCCGCTTTTTTCTCAGTTTGCTACTTGCCTTAAAAACAGCTGCTAAAGCTTTAGCTCCATCATTTTCAAGCCGGTTTCTACCAGCAATAAATACTTTAAGAGCTAATGGTTTGCCCTGTGCTTTACTACAATTGTAACAATCCGTTAATGCCAAGGCAAGAAGTTTACCACCAGTGATTCCTGAAATGTTTATCATGTAGTTTATATACTTTGAAATATAGCAATATATTTCAACCTAATCCATTATTATTCAACCTTAATTCTTCCAAAGCATAGCATGTGGAACTTCTAAGTAAAGAAGCAAGACCCTCAACACCAATTGGACCAAATGCATTATCACTCAAGTCCAATTCTGTAAGGCGAACACCTGCAGAAACCAAACCATCACCCAGAAATTGCTAGAACATTCAGAGGGTCTTTAAAAACAAGTTTATTTCAAAACAGTATAATATTTACCAGTGATTTTGGGATTTCAGATTTTAATCTGCCAGTATACATATCTTTCCATAGTGCCCTCTTGAATTCGGGATGTTTTTCCAAAGCTTGTGCTATCACTTTGGATGCTTCCACTCCGAGAGTGTTACCTTCTAGGTTAAGATATTGCAACTCTTTGCATTTGTTAATTTCTTCGACCACAGGTCTTGCTATAAGAATCCGATTAATGATACGACCTTAACGTTACCCAGTCTTTACTTTACCATCTTCCTCAGTATCTAATTTCATTGATTTTCCCGAAAAGCTAACACCGCTTGGTGAAACTTTTGTACTTTGTAAAACTTCAGCTAAAGAGTCAACGTTCATTTTTGATTCAGTTCGGCTCATTATGTATGCGATAGTGTAAATTAGTATTAATACAAGATGTGAAATAAGACAATAAAATTATTGATAATTTCAAGATGCTCTCACCGCTTTTAAATTAACGTAGTAAGGTAACAAATACTATGTGGCAACACTGCTTAGAGAGGTAATATTTAAATGTTATGCAGGTGGTAAAAGAAATTAATATTGTTTGAAATAGCTATATTTCATATATGTGGTAAGTCCTATGCTTTATTTATTTATTAGGGTTATTAAAAAATGAATTACCCAAACCACTGAAAAGTTCTGAAACGAAAGATTGCCTATTCTATATAATGCGTAAGTATGTTTGGTTGCCAGATAAAAATGCTATAGTGACATCAATATTAATATCGTTAAAACAACTAAATACTGGGAATAATATAAACAAAAAATAGAAAAAAAGTACACGTTGCATATGAATTTCAGAAAAAGTAGCACTGCACAGAGAGGCTTAAATAACATGGAGGCGACAAACGATAAATAAAACATTTACTATTTCAAATCACTCCTATGCTATACTTTATATTTAATGGAATTATTAAAAAACGAAATAAAACTATTATACAAACAAAATTATTTCTAAAACATATGGTCGCCTACACTATATGATGCGCAAGTATCTTTGGTTGCCGCATATAAAATAATTTTTTATTATGCGAATTAACGTTATTAAACAAATATTTAGGTTCACGTGAACAAAAAATAACTCAACGTCCTATCCATTCTCACGATATTCTATTTTCAAATAAAACATATTTATTCCAAAGATTTTATTCAGACAATATGTGAAAAAAGTATAGTATTTATGGTCGAATATGATGTAGTTTCCTGTTGATGTCTTCAAACTTTAAGATTTTCCTTATAAAGAAGTCCCCATATCTGTGAGCAACTTTTGTATCAGCAATGTGAATCATATCATTATCAATGTAGAAATCCAGCTGGAAGAGAAAGAAACAATAAAATATTGTTTGGAGAATGGATGTTTCATTCTTACTTCAGAACCACTTTGGAACTTTCCCTCCAACCCAGAGGCACCCTTAGACCATACAACATTCTTCATTTTGTGCTTGAAACAGAGCAAATGGATTAACAAGGTCTGAGTTTCTTTATTCAAATCCCATGTGCCATCATTCCTGTTATTTTGAGCCATGAATGTTGCCAATTTACTTAGTGGAAGGGTTGTGTACAATTTCAAGTAACTACGGATGGTTGGCAGCATTTTTTGTTGCTGCACTTCATCCATGAACACTTGGGTTTGGTGCAAAATTGCTTCCTTAGAATAATCATCAGGAATTGAATCTGTTTGTGGTGGATAAGGTGATAGAAATTTGGGACAAGCAAACAAGAAACTATTCTCAAACTCTTGCAAGTCCCCATATTGCATTTTATACATTTTCTCATGATAAGACTTCTCCCTTAAGGTTTGCTGGATGCTTTCATCAATGCATTGGGGATGCAAGACCAAACATATAGCCAGTAAGTGATACATCTGATCTGTTTGCTTGTTAATTTGATCATGCTGGTAGGTTTTGGATGCAAACAGTTGTTTGGTACGCTGAATGTACAGCAAGATATTTGAAAATGTCCTGATGGCATCGGAATAACGTCTCATCATCATATAAGCAAAACCAACATAATATGATGTGGAGATTTGACAAGCTGGTATATGGGAATATTGAGATTTCTTATGAACTTCAATGTTCTCCAATACTTTTATTGCTTGATAATAATCCCCCAAAAGAGAGTGAAGCCTCAATAGTCCTAACAATGAAAAATTACTTATAAAAAATGATAAAATTATCAAAAAATACCATACCAACTAAGCTAAAATAGCCCAACATCTTATACAAAGAGTGTTTTCCAAAGTTTCCTGCAACCGATTCCGGATTTCCACCACTAGCATACACTTCCAGCTGTGCCTTGATATGACTTTTGTCAACCAGAGAGTGGAGAACATTTAGAACACAAAGCACATTCCAAACTTTGTTATTAGAGTTCAGGGTTTCAAGTTCCTCAGGAGTTTTTTTCTGTAAACGTGCTCTATATTGTGAGAAAGACTAAAAGAAATCAGTATGCTGTTAGGTCTCTGACTATTTTAGCAAAATCATTGATAAATTTACTTGAAATTGGTAAACAAACTCATCAATGAGTTCCCACATCCAAAGATCAGGCAGTTCTAATTGAACTGGCTCTTCAGCACTGAGAATAAAATTGAAAATTTCACAATAATTAAAGAAAGAATTAAATCTTTGCTCTAATGTTGGTCCTCCTTGAATTCTTGCATAAATATGGCGAAAATACAACTCCTTGTAGAGAAATGAAAATACCTAAAAACAGCACAAAGCTATAATCAATAACTATTATTAATTTAACAAAATCAATACACAACTAAAGCTTCAATTAACCATTGTACAGAATATCAGAGAACATGGATCACTACAGAAAACAGCTTTTAAATAAATCTGAACAGATGAAAGAAAAACTAAAAGATAAAGGGGACCAGGTTAAAGAAAAACTAAACAATGTCAGTCAGAATGTAAGTGATATGAAAGAAACCCTAAAAAATGAAGGTAAGATTGGACTTTACCTTATCATCCCCAGTTGTTTTGATTTCATTCCATTCGGGCCATGGCCTTTTTTCAAAATAATCCTCTGTCAATTTAGGCCACAAATGTTCATACACATTTTGTAGTTCAAATATGTTACCTTCATTAACATTATTCCTGAAAAAAACTAAAAAGTTTCTAACTGTTTCGGGTATTTTGTATTGTTGTCTGTTGTATTCGTCTAAATTGGGGTCCCCTGTATGTACTCCATAGTCATCATAGTCATAACCCTACAAAAAAAATTTTTTACTATGACATATCTTGCATTTATCTAGTCGCCAGAGAAAGGCAATTTAGTAATAGAAAATGTCATGGTTTGAAATAAAATGGATTTTCTACGATTTAAATTGTACCTATTAATTATGGGGCTAGTTCCTGCAAAACAAGTTGGTACGTATCTAGCTTAGAATGATCGTACGTACCACATGTAGGACATATTTACCCGATTAATTATACTTCCGAACAAATTAAACATGTAACTAAGATTAAATAATGCTAAAATACCTGATCAAAATTGTCCCCATACATTTTTTTGCGAGGGCAGATATCCAATATTAATTTCAAATAAAAATAAATACTCTATTGGTTAGGAAAGCCACTCGGCTTAAAAAGAAACCTAAGTGTCAAGATTTAATTGACATTTGGAGCTGTCAAATGTTACGGATGTGGCTAACTAACCGACATACATGGGAGATTATTGTGGTTATTACTTAGCAAACGAACGATATTAAAGATGTGTATCATAAAATATTTATAGAAAATATTTAAAATATCTTTTGTGTTCTAATTTAAAACGATTTTGAGTACGGTAATAATAATTTGACATACACATGTAGAGAACTGTATCGGAATTAAAGGTCAGATTTGAAGTACTGTCAAAGGTTAATTACAACTGTTTTTGTGTGGGGATAACCAAACATTCGGGAAAAACTTATCTTTAAGAGTTCACACTTTTTTTACTGTATCGATTTCAACCGAATTGCATTTGACATATTTTAAAAGACCTCCAAAAATTTAATTTTTAACAAAAATGTTACCTGCAAGACTTGATAAGAGTAAGCAAACTTATTTGATGATGAATATTTGTCAACAAAGTTTCTCAGTATTTCGTAGCTTTATAAACTCCGATGTTCCCTCAAATAAAGTGATGGAATCTCGTTCCGATACCTTTGCTGCACGGGAGATTCATATGCGCGAAGATGGGTTAGTTCTATATTTACCTCTGAAGAAATCTACCAATTCAGGACTGACTTATGATATAGTTCTACATAGACCAACTACAGAAACTCTCGTGCAGACTTTTAAGTAAGGTAAACGTGTATGTTAGTTCTATTTTACAGTAAAGAATATTTTGTGTTGGCAGTTTATTTAGAACAAACAATTTAGATGATGCTGAAGTTAAGTTTACAGTATTACATGATAAACTTCCTGTTTTTATTGAGATAGCAAAAGAGGTAAGTTTAAAACAAATATTGGTACTTGTTGCATTAGTTTTCTTGCAGATGTGCAATGTGAATGGTCTCCAAAAGATTTGTGATGTACTTTCTGACCATCCTTCTTGGACAGTAGCTCATCTTGCAGCCTACTTTGCTCTATATGATTCTTTTAATAACCCCAAAATTAATTGTTTCTTAAATAGTAGTGATAATGAGAAGGGCATGTCCCCTTTACAAGTAGCTATAACAACACACAATCTCAAGACAGTTCAAATGTTGGTAGCAGCAAGTTGTTCATTAGAACATTTAGATTGGGAAGCCAATTCAGTCTTTCACTATGCTGCCAGCACTACAAAGGATATAATTGCGGTAAGAGACATTTAATATTAAGAGTAAAAAAAAGATGGAGGCAAAACAACTATAATTTTAGGTATTGGCACAAGGTTCTCCTCCTAAATGCCTAAATTCTAGAAATCAGAATGGACATACCCCTTTGCATATGGCCTGTCTTGCTGATAAACCTGACTGTGTAAAAGCACTGTTAATAGCTGGGGCAGATGTTAATAAAACAGCAACAGGAGATGGTGATTATAGTGAACCAGGATATGTAGGAATTTTTTTACAGGTTAGAATGCTTGTTTTTCACCATTACTAATGCCCCTGCTGAGTTATAAGCAAGATTATCTTCATTGTAGGACAATCCTAATACTCTGTATCAGAATGATATGAAACATGGAGGTACACCATTGCATTGGGCGAAATCGCGCCAAGTCATTGATGCTTTAATTGATGTAAACTGTAACATAAATGCAGTAAATTTTGAGCATAAAACTGCTTTGCATGTAATGGTGGAGAGGGACAGGTAAGAGGCTTGTTTCAATTAAAATGAAATGACTACTTTCAAAAAGGGTGCACAGAATTTGTGATTTGTAATTTGATTTTGATATTGCATCAGATCTTAAACTTTTTTGCTTTTAATTGTTGCCTGTAACTACAGAAATCCTCACTTGATGTACACTTATTTTAGATTAAATTGTTTAGTTGCACTTTTAAGTAGACAGGCTAAGGCAAACCTTCCTGACAAGGACGGAAATCGTCCCATCCATCTTGCAGTAAAGTGCGGTTTTGTCCCTATTTTGCAAGCGCTCATCGTTTTTGGTGCCGATCTAGACACTCTAAATTACGCCGGGGAATCACCGAGACATTTGATTAAAAAAGGTATTTTTAAATTTTATCTTTGTGCTTCAGAATTAATTCCTGAACTTGCTATTTCGATTAGAACAAGAAGGCAAGCTGTTATATTATCTTCATGCGGTGGGAGCTAAAAGATGCACTCCTGGTATGGAAGGTTGTACAGATGGGTGTATCCATGACGGTACTTTTGATGGAATCCCTCCACCAAAGGTACATATCAGGTGGAACATCTCTACCTTGTAATAACTTCAGTATTACAAGGTGGCGATGTTACATTCAGTATTCTTAGGTGATTGGTCCAACAAACAGGGATATCCTGAACCAGATGTTAGGAGTAGCTGGTATGGAAGTAGCTGCTAGAAAACACAAGAAAAACGATTTTCCTAAAAAAGGCAGGCTGTTGTGTCTGGATGGTGGCGGCATCAGAGGTTTAGTACTGGTACAAATGCTTCTTGAACTAGAAGCAGTATTCCAACGGCCAATAAACTTTTTTTTTGACTGGTTAGCTGGTACCAGTACAGGAGGCATTTTAGCTCTAGGTAAGACTTTGATTGTACATTTTTGGATGGTTGGACATCTGCTCCAACAGGACTTACAAGTAAAGAGTATCAGAACTTTGAAACGTAATAGCGACAACGTTGTTTGAAACGTAAATATCACTCATAGATTGCTGTGTTTATTATTATTTTTTTCTGGGGTTATGTTAAATGAAAATTACCGGATTATCACTTATAATTACCATTGTGCCTCAAGTTCTGAGTCTGTTATTAGACAAGCCTTTAAAAATATTAATATCTTTCAGGTATCGCCTCTGGCAAAACAATGAAGGAATGCCAGTGTCTGTATTTCAGACTTAAAGAACAGACCTTCGTGGGTAACCGTCCGTATTGCAGTGAAAATTTAGAGAATGTAATGAAGGAGACGTTTGGATCAGAAACTGTGATGTCTGACATCAAACATCCCAAGGTATGTTTGCTTCTTTCGCATTGAGGGAACTTTCTGGTTGCATTAATTTTATTTTTCATCTAGGTCATGATAACAGGTTTGCTGGCAGACAGGAAACCTGCGGAATTGCACCTATTTAGGAATTATACAAGTCCTGCTGATATTCTAGGTGTAAAACATGATTCTCCATATGAACTACCACCGCCACCTGAGCAGCAATATGTTTGGCAGGTGGCCAGAGCGACTGGTGCAGCTCCTACTTACTACAGGTACTGAACAAATATTTTTTCAAAAACAAAATATTACACATTTGCTTAGGATGTTCCAGAGGTACTTGGATGGTGGACTGATAGCAAATAATCCCACTCTAGATGCCCTGACAGAAATCCATGAGTATTGCCTTGCCCTAAAAGCCACAAATAGGGAGGATGAGGTTTGCCCTGTATCAGTGATAGTCAGTTTAGGCACTGGTAATTATATGGGCGTAAAATCTGGCTTATACTACAATTTTTCTTTTTTTCTCTGAGGTGTTATTCCTGTAACTGAGTTGGGAGCACTGGATGTGTACAGGCCGGAGAATATTTGGGATACAACAAAAGTATTTTTTGGGTTACAGAACTTAGGGACTTTGTTGGTTGATCAGGTATGCGTGGAGTACAACGGCAGTAATGATTTTATAAACAATTTCTTTTTTAACAGGCTACAGCAAGTGACGGGCGGGTTGTGGACCGGGCCAGGGCGTGGTGTTCATCAGTGGGAATCCCTTATTTTAGATTTTCGCCGCAGATGTCTGAAGAGATCGCCATGGATGAGAAAAGCGACGCCATCCTGTGCAACATGCTCTGGGAGACTAAGGCTTACATGCATGAGAACATGGGCTTGATGAGAGAACTGGCGGACCTACTACATCGTGGTTAATCGCAATATTAAGCTCTGTGCCCTTATGCCATAGTAATCAGCCTCTAAAGTTTTTGTTAAGAGACCAAAGAATCAGTAATGAATGAATTATCTTTAATGGTTGTTATTGTGTTACATTCCCTTGCAGAATCTATGAAATAATATATGTTTCAAATTGTTATAATTCTGATTTAATTCTCTATGTTTTTTTTATTATTCCTGCCAAAATAATATTTGTTGTTAACATATATGTTTCGATTTTCTTTATTCATTGTTTTTGAGTCTTTTTTTAACATAGATGTTAAACTGGGAGAAATTTGCCATTATACACCAAATAACTTTTTGTATTTCTCGACGCACGTCTCGCTAACCATGTTCGCACCATCAGGAGATGATCCAATCTGAGCAATCCTGGTGATGCCAACATGGTTAGCGAAACGTGCCTGGGGAAGATTAAAAAGTGATTAGGTGTTTAGTGGTAAATCTCTTCGAATTTAATGTTTCATTTTGACATATTTTTATTGTTTTTTTTTTCGTTATTCTTGGCAAATTGGAATTTAATTCCTTAAAATATATGAAGTTTATTTATGTTGAATTGTTTATAGTTAATTGTTAAAATTGTTTATAATCCTTTTTTTTGATATTGAGGGTTCCTTCTTTTTTAAATAAATATAAATGTTGTCTATAAACGTACACTTATTTGTGCTCCTTTTGACTCAGTTTTGAATTATTTTCACAGTATATTTGGCTTTTTTTTTTTTTCATTATTCCTACTAAACCACAATTTAATTCACTCAGAATATTATATGGAGTTGAGTTATAGTGAATTATTCATAATTAATTAATTGTTTAAACTGCTGTTATTGTTTTCTTTCGTTTTTTTTAATTTCAAGGTTTCCTCCTTTTTTTAACCAAATATAAATAGCCGTTTCAACTCAGTTTTTATTTTATCGTTTCAATGTTGTCTGTTTGGGGCTCAAAATGGTTGGTGATATGGTCTCGGAAACAGTCTAGAATGCCTACATCTAGACTAATAAAATTCTTCAGTATGCCCATTAAGATGTGTGGTCAGGTAGCTAACGTAGAAGAGAAAGGGAGAATCCCCGGCGTGTAAAATCTGGAACCTGTCATTTAAGGTATAGTAATTCTTACAGAAAAGTCCCCGGTTCTCTAGGATAGGTGGGTTGGGCGTGGCCTTGGCAGTCACACCCCAGAAAACAATTGTTGCTACGAAACATGATAGAAAGTCGGTAAATAGAGTACTGATACTGCTTTTTTTAATAATTTTTCTTTATTCTCCTTCAAAGTAGTTGCCATGGAGACCATTTGTTTACTTTTCACAGAAATACTAGAACTCAGATTCTGGAATCGCCTTAAGCTGGTAGGTTACCATCTCCAAATGGCATTTTGAGGGTTCAAATCTGGAGAATAAGGGGGCTGTTGATCCACAATGAAGTTTTATTTGACAATACCATTCATTGCCATATCATATCATACCCAATTCATTGGTTAAAAGCAGATGAATGGTTGTTGTGAGTTAAATTCAACTCTTGTTCTTTATTTTAATATATTAGGGATTTCTTTTTTAAATAAATATAAACATGCAAGCATTTATTAAGCTATTACTGCTTTAAAAATTATCACAGATCAATATATTTACAGGCCAGCTGAAGGTTTTCATTTTTTGACTAACTTTTTAAATTTTTTCGACGTTTTCACTTTAAACAATGAAGTATGCCTTGGTTTAAACCTATCAGTATCCTTCACTTGATATTTCGTTTTTTCCTCTGGATAAATTTGCCTGAACTGTTGCCACGGATGGACATCTTCGGTTTCGTCGATTTGAACTTCATCACGCCAAGTAGTGTAGCGTTTTAGGAAAATCACAAACAGTTCAGCCTCACGCTTATTAAATTCCTAAAATATTTGTGATTTTAAGGTTCCATAAGCTTCAATTTGATTTTATTCATCTAACCTTAGCTTCCAGCTTTTTCTTGCCAGTTTTTTTAAATTCGTCCAAGTGTTCTAGAAACTTTTTGTTTGCAGGTATGCTCTTCTTAAGGCACAATTCCATTATTTCAAAAATATAATCAAAACTTTTACGATAACAGGCCTGATGTAACATTGCTCCAAGTATTGCACTGTTTAATCTAAAAAAAAAAAATACCACACTAATATATTTTTTTTTAAATACATCATTACACTGACGTATAACCAAAAGAATTCATTTCTTCTATGAGGTCCAAAGCCTCTTCTTTTTGTTGACAGCCTATTGCTAACACTCCATAAGTAACAAGATTAGGTCTATATTTCATCTGCTTCATGGACACAAGAACCTCTTTTGCCCTTTCGTAGTCACACCTCATGCTCTACAAAAATTTTCTGTTGAAAAAAAAAAGCACATTCACTAAATGTAATTACCTTTTTTTTGATCAGCATGTTAAAAAAATCAATATCAGGAGTGACATTTAATTTCTTCATAGCTGAAAGTAGTTCTTTTTCAGCTGCATTGGTACTGGGAATGTTATCCAGTAGTTGGGTAAAGGTTTTGATGTTTGGAGTACATTTGTACTGAACCATTGTATCAAGAAATCCTTTATAGCCTCCTAGTAGTATGAGACGATTTTCTGGTGTTTTCACTTCAGACAGGGATAATATATTACCTAAAAAACATCTTTATACATTTCTCCATGATTATTGTGAACCAAAACTTACCTAAATGTGGCTTAACAGCTAAAAGATCTGGTCTGACATTAAAAATTTCTACAGAACTGTTACCTACTTCAGTATTATCATTTTCACTATTGCCAGGCAAATTTAACATCCTTGACGGTCCCGCACTGTTTATATTTAGAATTTTTTCAACAACATCTCTTGTTGTTTCAAGATCTCCCAAGCCACATTCTCTAACACATCTCAGAAGAAGATTGAATGTGTATATGTCTGGACAAATATTTTTCTCAATCATTCTTCTCCACACTAATAAACTATGCCTGAACCCAGCCTCTTTGTCTGAAACACAAGCCTGCATCAAAAAATTTACTGTATCTGCTTTGATTGAGAATCCTTGGTGGGACATATCATCAACAAGTCTGAAAGCTGTAGGAAGATCTCCACATCGCCCAAAAGCTTTAATCATTGCATTGTAGTTAGTTTCATTTGGCTGATGGCCTTTTTCAACCATTATTTCATACAAATGTTTAGCTCTCGTTAATCCATCAGTTGTAGGCCATGGACTATTAGAACATGCATTGAACAAAGCTGTATATGTTCCACCCATTACTTTTAAACCACGTTTTTTCATATCATTGTACAGCATAAATGCTTTTTTCGTATATCCAACACGTCCACATGCCCCCAAAAGCAAATTGTATATATAAGCTTCCGGTTTGACTCTGTCCTCCTTTAACATCCTCACTTCAAGTACATCAATTGCTTCTTTAATCTTCCGTTGGCGAATGAATCCTTTTATGATGTCGGCGTATTGTTTGGTACGAAGCTTGCGTTCAGGATTGGGTTGATTTAAAAAAAGCTTTTCTTCCATTTCATCACCTTCATCATGGATGTCTGGTTCAGATATTTCACCAAATTGATCTGGATCATTTTTTATTCTTATGAGAAATTCTTGTTCAGATTCCTTTTGTTTTACACCGGATGTGTAGCCCCAAGATTCATTTAATAAAGGTTTGTTTATAGTTTCATGGGCATTTTTCTTTTGATGTAAATGTTCTGTGAATTTAGCACCTGTTAATTGTTTCACCTGACGAACGTGATTTAACACAGGGCTTTTGTTACAAACTGAAACACCAGTTAGTTTTTGTAACAAATATTTATATTTTATTTTAAACATGTTTTTCTTTTATAAACAAAAACGTGCATATAACCAAACCTCTTCTTACGGTCCAGTTTGGCGTGACCTCATTAGGTACTCACGAAAACATAAGTACATTTAAAATCCAAAAGCTGTTGTATTTGAAAGCATTGTGGAAATATTTTGTTAATAGTTTTTTATTGATTTTAAATTACAAAAATACTTTTTGCTGTACAAATATGTACAGGAGAAAAATTTAATAAAATACTCAGATTTTATTTTCCTAAATATACAAGACTGTGAATGTTAGTTTTATATTCAAAGATACAAGAACTTGCTATAACCAAAGTTCTTAGGTTTTAGTTTGGCGTTATTTGATGAACATAAAGTAAAACACCTGTTATATTTGAAAGAGGCATTGGGAGGAAATATTTTTATAGAAATATTCAGGAGTAGGATAAAGCAATTAAACCACTGTTGGAAAACTGTATGTCATTTATTTTTGAGTTAATATTAATAAGTTAATATGCATAATTCTTTCATTCTCATAACAATAAATGTTTAAATCATTATTGCCATTGACCCAAACTTACCTTTAATCAGGTGCAACACATGTTCTACATTATATATTGAAAAAATATATAAATAATGTAATTTAGTACAACACTAACACCATTTATATTAATAAAACTTTATATAAATAACCATACAAGAGGGATTATGTGAAGACATAATCTGATTCTATGTTTATATCCCAAGGTTTTGTAAACATCTCTCCTGGTAAGCTTACACAATGAGTAGATTTGAAGTCTTTCATATATTTACCAGCCTGGAAAAAGAAATGGAATAATTTATCTAAAGAAAATATGATTTTATCTCACCAAAAACAGTGCCATTTGAGATCTTTCTGTTAAACCAAAGTCTTCACCAATTTTCATAGGATATGACTTGGAATATTCTGATATGTAAGACTGAACTAATGACAGGCAAACACGTTCGTCTACATTGTATTTCTCTAATATTTTTGCTGAAAAAAAAACTTACCAAGACACAAAAAAATAAACAATGAAGAGACAAACCTTGTGTCACACTAGTAACCGAGAGATATTCTTTTAGAAGTTCAATTTGAGATTCCTCATAGATACATGGGTATCTTGATCTTAACAATCTTATAAGAAGGTTGTTGCCTCTGTTGGAGAGCAGATCATTTTCCCTGCAACAAAAATCTTTCTAGCCTTTTATATTCTCTGAAATATGTCTTACTTTAAACATATGACTTCATCATCTGTTCTTCGAATTAACAGTATTGGGCCAGGATAATTGGATAGATTCTCATACACATTGAGATTAACATGCTCCCTTATAGCCAATTTGACTATTGGCTCCCACCATTTGGGCATGTGGTTAAGGGCTAAAGGTAAGATATCATCAAATGTGGCATCTATCACCTGTAACATCAAAAATTACTCCACTGTTTAAAAAATATATCTTATTCCACTAACCACTCCTTTTATATCTTGATAATTCATTGCTGCCCATGATGCAGTATACCCTCCAATACTCCAACCAAACAGGATAATAGTTTGTACTTTAAAACCTAACTTATTTATTGCAAATTGCATTACTGCATCTATAGCATTTTGCTCTTGTTGTGGATATGGCATGCCCTAAAAGAATTCACTTATATCTTACAGGTTACTTGAATATTTAAAAAAAAACAAGGACTTACAGTGCTACCACCAAATCCTGGATGGTTCCAACCTAATACTGAATATCCTGCTTCAATTGGAGTGATTATAGTACCAATTTCATAAAAGCCAGCATTCCCTTCACAACAAACTACCAGTGTGCTTCCATGCTGTGATGCATTTCTTTTGTCAATGAACATGCTATCAATATCATTTCCATCTGATGTCCTAATCTTGTATCTCTCTCCTCTGTAAGATTCCACTAATCGGGATCTTCCACTTAGTAAACTGCCTTCTAAAAAAATTAAAAACATTCTTTAAAACAAATAAAAACTGTAGATACCAATAAATACCTAGTACAGTTTGAAGAATGCCAACACTTCCTGGATATACTAATCTTATACCAAAAGTATGAATAGCAAAATAAGCTATAAGCCTAAAAGGAATGTTACTAACATATTGAAAGGCATTCTGGTATAAAATAGGCTGGCTGATGTTAGTTCTTCCTACTGGCCTAAAAAAAAAGCTATTACACACCACAATTTACTTATCAATTGAGAACATACAATGTTATTTCACTCAAATCATATTCCACAGGCCAGGCTTTAAAGTCAAAATCATATCTGGCATATTCTCTTTTACTGTCTGCATCTGAGTCAGCTCTATACAAAGCATTAAGAAATGTTTGATAGACTGGATTTTGTACTCTGCTAAAACTTCTGATGCAAAACGAAACTACCAAAATTACTCCTACTCCAGTAACAAATTTTGAAAGTAAAGCCAAGCCGGGGGGTTCAAAATATCCACGGTTGTACAGCATTATACCCCATAAAGGAGAAGTATATACACCTAGCTTCCATATAACATATAACTACAAGAACAATGTTATATTAATAATTATGAGTTGGACAGTTAAAAAAAAACTTACAGAATGTATAACTTGGTCACCCAGCCTCTCCATAGGTTGTGGCTCATAGAGTCTCTGAAAATTTGAATATTCTTTATAACAATCCTTATAAGATTCAGAAAAATAATTAACCAACCTCAATAGGCCCATGTCCGTAAATTTTGATCAATTTTGGTGAAAACATACAATTCCAAATAGACTTTAGTGTTGACATTTTGATATTTTTTTTAACCAAACTTAAGGTTAACGTCATATTTGGTAAATGACAGATTAGATTGTGAAGAAAAAGAAGAAGACTGACAAGGATACCTAAGTTGTGTAACTTGTTAAAAATAAAAAGGAATAATATTTAAATTAAATCGAGCATACTTTTAAGCTAATTTATTTTACTAGCTATGCTTCCCACATTACGTACCTTAGGGAATGGCTTGGTAATGTATTTTGCCAAAATTTCATGTAATTACATAACAAAAATATTTCTCTAGAGGCGCTCTATGGGATTGAGAGCTATTCAGACTTCATCTACCGCAAGACATGATGCTTTATTTGTTCACAGAGATACCCCTGAAGATAATCCTGATATCCCATTCGAATTTACCCCAGAAAATCAAAAAGTATTGACTATATTGCCTTGTTGTGAGTAAACTAACTGTGGGTTGTTTTTAGAGAGTTGAAGCCATCCTTGCAATCTATCCAGAAGGGCATAAACGCGGGGCCATGATTCCTTTGTTAGATTTGGCCCAGAGACAGTATGGATGGCTACCTATATCAGCAATGCACAAGGTAGCAGAGATTCTTAATCTCCCTAGCATGAGGGTATATGAGGTTGCGACTTTCTACACCATGTTTATGAGGTACATAGAAATAAATATGAAAAGAGTTGAATTAATGACTGAATTATAGGAAACCAACAGGTAAATATCATGTTCAGATATGCACCACCACACCTTGTTGGTTGAGAGGTTCTGATGAAATTTTGGATACAATCAAAAAGAATCTTGGTTTGGAAGTTGGAGAAACAAGCAGTGATAAGATATTCACTCTGTCTGAAGTGGAATGTTTGGGGGCATGTGTTAATGCCCCAATGGTGCAAATCAATGATGACTATTATGTAGGTTTTGGATAAATTCAGTATTTGTAGAATGATGTGTTTATTTGCAGGAGGACTTAACTGTGGATGATACTAATGAAATTCTGAATGATTTAAAGGCTGGGAGAAAGCCTAAACCTGGTCCAAGGTATGTCATGATATTTGCCTGTTTTAGTTGGTGGCAGGTTTTCTTTTTTGTTTTTAGAAGTGGTAGGTTTGCTGCTGAACCTATTGGTGAACCAACATGCCTTAAAGGAGAACCACCAGCAGCAGGATTTGGTGTGAGAGCAGATTTATAATAAAATTGAAATAATGAGACATGTATAAATAAAATAAAGCATAATTTATAATAAAAGTACTATTAAATAGTGAGGTATTATTTTTTCCTGTACACCCAATTGTCAATCACAGCAATCATTTATATTGTTACAAGCATTACTTTACTTTCAGACCAGGCAAGATAAGATAAATTTGGCAAAATAGATCAAACAGAAGATAGGTTCTTAAATATGTAATTACAGCAAAGAAATATTTGTAGTATTACAAAAAAAAACTGGCCTCGAAGTATGTTCTCCCAGTATACTGAAATAAGCAAATATGATATATATTTTTTTTATGGTATTATAATTTAAAGATGACTGAATGAGAATGACTGACAATATTGAAGTTATGTAGCAATTTATGTATCTGGGAGGGCAACAAACTCACTGAGGAGTCACTTATTTGCAGCATTTTGTCCTAAGATCTAAATGTAAAATAATCTGTAAATATGTATCTCATATCCGTATATTCGCGTTCGATCTGGCAATACTGTTGGCATCCCTTTAGGGAAGCAGGTCAGCATGTGATACATCTTGAACACGAATTTGAACTCTATAGTTACTTTGTGGTCCTTCCTCCTGTTGTCCTTTTGATTCTGCGAAAGGCTTTTCAGAACCATTTTCGCGCAGACTTTCTTCTTTTCATCCCCAATTCGCAAAAAAATATTTGTAGTATTACCAAAAAAATTGGGTTTGAAGTATGTTCTCCCAGTATACTGAAATAAGCAAATATGGTATATATATATATATAATTTTTTTGCGGTATTATAATTTAAAGATGACTGAATGAGAATGACTGAGAATATTGAAATTGTGCAGGTATTTACGTATCTGGGAAGCAAACTTGAAGAAAACATCGCAGGAGATATCAGAAAACATATTATGGAGGACAACAAAGTCACTTATTTGCAGCATTCCCTTTAGAAGAGAAGCAGGTCAGCATCTGATACATCTTCAACACGAGTTCGAACGCTCTAGTCACTTTGTGGTCCTTCCTCCTGTTGTCCTTTTGATTCTGCGAAAGGCTTTTCGAAACCATTTTCGTGCAGACTTTCTCCTTTTCATCCCCAATTCATTGTTCAAAATGTGCTACAACAGTTGTGTGAATGAAATTCAACTTTTCTCCGATCATCTGCCGACGACGAGAACGCTCAAGATTCCAGATTGCAGTCAGACAGGCCTCTCGCTGCCAGGTTCATCTTCAATAAAGTCTCGACCTTCTGAGAGCGCCTTAAACGACCTCAAAACCTAGGCGTTTGACGAAACACTGCTTCCAAAATCTTGTCGAATTTTTGCAAAAGTTTTTATTGTACTGTGTTCAGACCTGCAGCAAAACTTGATGACGCAAAATTTTTGATACTCATTTTCAGAACGTACTAGAAAAATCCCGTTCATATTTGTACTGTTGTCAGATCGAGGGTTACGCCATCAGTATCATTGCTTCATTTTCACATCTCGTTTACTTGATTCGAGAATATTTATTATTATTACAAGGACGAATCAAATATAAACCGGAATTGTTTTATACGTATTTATTATTTATAAAATAATACAAAAAAACTATTGATCATTTTTCGACATAGTCTCGTCCAGGTTTTACACATTTTCCCCAGTGGTTTGGAAGCTTGTGAATTCTCGTAGAAACTTTGAGTGCGGGTCAACAACCAGTTGCGCACGAAATCCTCAACACCTTCGTTGTTAAATCGTACCCCTCCAAGTGCGTAAACAAAAAATAATTACAGGGTGACAATTCTGAGCTGTATGGAGGGTGTTCAAGGGTTTCCCAAAGCATATTTTCCAGTTTTTCTTTTGTCAAAACCGAGGTGTGTAGCCGAGTGTTGCCATGGAGAAGGAGGACGTCTCTGATGGGGACACAGCGTCTTTTGTTCTTGTAAGTGGATTTTGTTGCTACCAACAGATGGCGTTTTGGCCTTTACAGGACAGGTTTCTGCTTTCCTTCACCATTGTTAATTCTGGATGCACCCACGTTTCATCACATGCCACGACACGCTTCAAAAAGTCTTCCCTTCCCGCCGAAATCGATTGTTTCGCAATCGGATGTTTTTTTGATCTTTGTTCAACAATCTCAGAACCCATTGGGCACATATTTTATTGAAACCAAAATGATTGTTGGAGTGCTTCCAAAGTTATTATCCCCCTTTAAAGCAATTTCATGAATAATGAGCCGCCGGTCACCTTCGATAAGGTTGCGAATTGCACCAATGTTGTCAACAGTCGCAAAAAATGTCTTTTAATTTTCTGAAATATACTGGGCCTTTACGTTTCATACTTGGTGCTTCTGAGATCCCTTACTAGCGGGTTTTTTTCCTTAAAGTTACAGCACGTGGGATTTATTCAACTGACTACAGGAATTAGAAGAAAAAAACATTTTTAAATGCACAAACTTTTTATTAGAAAGCTAATGACATATGAAATTGTATTAATTGATACAGAGTAAAGTTAATTACAGCACTAATGCAAAGGCTTAAATAAATACATTGCAAATTCAAAAAAAAATCTCTCCCTGATAATGTTTTTTTTTTAATTAATAGACAAGAAACGACAGAAAATAATAGAAAAGAAACAGTACAATATCCTAAAGAGAACTAAAACATTTCATTGAAAGAATGAATTGATATGATAGATATAACATTCCACAACCCATGATTAAGATGATTTTTTTTTGCTATATTTTATAAATGTATAAATACATCGTATATTATTACTATCCAAGTGATAAAAATTGTTTTACTTTAATTTGGAGTTTCGTTCCGGACTACAAAACCTATCTAAATACTTTCTAAAATCACTTGGCCTTTTACTTAACAATTTAACTTACACGTATATGCACAAAACGCTTCGTAATTTACACGAAAAAAAACACTAGTTAGTAAAATTGGTACTGAACACAGTTTAAAAAGATATCTTTGTCTGGGGAAACTTTCCAAGAACAACTTAATGTTAAAACATTTCAAACATATCTTTTACAAACTATGGATATTGCAATAAAAAAAACAGTGAGAAACTGTAAAGGAATGATTTTGATTTCATCCTTAACAATTTCTTAGGTTCTTCATGATGGTGAAAGAATTTAACCTGTGTTCTCTACGATTTCCGTACGCAAGGTCTTATTGGGAGTGACCTTGGTCCTGTATTGCTCAGGAACAGGAAGCTCTACGTAATCATCTCCTTTAGGAACTATAACGTTCATTTCGGACGATTTGGAGCTGATGATCTCAACATCCAGTGAATCATTGCTCAGATATATTTGACACCCGTCTGTTTTATCGATGGAGATGGTAGGAACTTTACCGAAAACTTGCATCTGCGCGGACTGACAATTGATAAATTCCATGGAAGATACCAAATTGTCGAAAACGATCGAAGTTTTCTTGCAGGAATCCATCGTGATCGAATTGATTTTTCCCTTGACTTGAAGCGTGGTGTTCTCGCATTTGAACAAGTACACAACGTTATTCATTTCGGCGTTATCGATCACCAAATCTTGCCTGTTCTTTTGGTATTCGATGATCCACTTCTTGCCTTCGTGGGTAAAGACGGGAGGCTTATCCACTGCGACCGACTGTACAGTAGACCCTGGCTTTTTGGCTACAGGGGGTTTGAATGGTGCTGGTCCTTGACGTAGGGCTGTATTTTTATGGGTCTGCATATCGGCAGTGACTTTCTTCAGATTTCTAGTAACATCTTCACCCCTGTTTATGTCGGCAAATAATGCCGAGCGATCCAGACCTAAATCAAGAAAAAAAACTACTTGAAGTTCTCCTAACGTCATAAGTTCTGTGTAATAACAAGTGCCAGCACATAAAAGGGACACCCTTTCAAATAGGGGTACAAATAGAACATCCTCTAGTTGATGTTGGAAGAATTTTGAAATATCCACAAAAGGGAAGCTCCAACAGAAAGAATATGGAAAGTGGCTTCAGGTATTCAAATGTGGGGATTTCAGTATAAAAAACAAATAAAATAAAATATGAAGACTCTAAACTGTAAGCACTATAGAAGGAAATTTCGATCTAAACACTCAAAGTAATGTCAAAACTGTTAAATATTATTCCTAGCATGTTTCTAAAGATTTACATGCCATGGTGAATTCTATCTATCTATTGACTTCGACCAGAACCATCAACAAGGAAAATAGCGGCAACAGTTCGTTTCTACGCCAATATGAAGCGAATTGAAGGGGTGGGTGGGCGCAGGAGATACGCCAAAGCCAAAAGTTAAGCAAAATCTCCATCCCAAGAAGGCGTCGACGTGGAACGCTAACTAGCCCAGTTGCCCCCTGTAAATGAGGATATTCAACTGAAACAAACCGATCGACAAGACCAAGTCTTCTAGCTCTACGACATCACTCAGGAAACATCGTCAAGGAGGCCTCGAATGATCGCGAATGGGAGGTTCTTCCGCATCCGTCATGCTCTCCAGATCTTGCGCCAACCGATTATCATCGCTTCCGCTCATGGTCCAACCAAACGAGGAGCGTAACCCTAGCCAACGATGAGGCCCTCAAAAACTGGCTTCTTCGAGTCCAACCCCGGCTATTTTTGGCGAAACAGTATCAATAAATTGGTCGAAAGGTGGAAGTAGGTCATGAACAATAATGGAGAATACATCATTGATTCATTTGTTGCTATAATTGTTGCTTTTTTCAATAAAACTTTGTAATAAACAAAAACGGCGGGAATGTATGGATCGGGACATTACTTGTACACAAAATTCAAACAAATTTTCTGGAACTTAATTTACTGACAGTCAGTTTATCTTTATTGTTCTACAATTAGTTCAAGTATGTTGTTCACAGAAATTTGTCATATCTAAACTTTTCAATTTCCTTTAATACATATCAAAGTTAATTTTAAATTGATTTGATTTATGATAAGTAAATAAACCAATACACTCATTTATAATAGAAACATCCTATTTGAAATTTGATGTTAATCAATTGTCAATCAGATGATTAATTAGTGCAGCTTTAATCATACTTCGAATAAATATTTTAGATTTATTAACAAAAATAAGATTATAGATACCTGCATCACCTGCAGCTGCTGCAGAGAAGTCCAAGACTGGTAGTGGTGGTGGACAACCTGGTGGGGGTGGTGGAGGCACTGCCCCCGGCACAGGAGCTCCTTTTCCAGACCATACCAAGCCTGTGGTATGGTGTTGCTTCACAAAGGCTTGCAAATCTATTGAAAGCCCCCATCATAACAATTCTAAATACAAATGAAAACCTATTGAGCCTTACCTGATAAAGTCTGTATCCATATTTTTACCCAGTCTACATGTTTCTTATCTTTCTCTCTCCAATCTTTCAACACCCTATTTGTGTAAAATTGTCCGGCATCATTCATTTCCTTGACATAAGGGGCAGGAGCTGGACTAACTGTTACCCATCCCAGTGCAGGAATGCTGGCGCTTATTGCCGCTAGATGATTGAAAAACGGGGACGTTCTATGCTTTTCGCTGTAGGACTGGATGGCTTCGATACTCTCACTTGTTGGTTTAAGTAGTTTTATGATTTCCGGTTGACTAGGTTGGGCTAATTGTGCCGCCAGCTTAATATATTGAAGTTGTGATAGAAAGGCGCCTTGCACCAATTTCGAATGCTGAGCTACATCGCCACCTATATCCTGCGAAATTCGCAAATATTGAGCCAACGGGCCCTCCACGATATCATTATAGCCAAATACGCTCATTGTAGACGCCCTATCTTACGATTCACTCCACAACAATCACTTTTATAACACTTCTATTACGAATAGCAACAGCTGACCGAGAACGTAAGATGAATTTGTTGCGAGCTTGCTCAAAATGCGGCGAATGATTCACTTTTTCGTCGATGAGTAACCGAAAACCCTATTTATCAAACCGATTTTTGACGTTTAATGATATAAATAAAAATGAGGTTAGCTCCGACTTGACACCAACGCCCCAAATTTGACTTATGTGGTCAGTATTGTCACCTTCAGGTTTTGTAATATTTAGGATTCTAGCCATACAGATTGAAAAAGTTAATTATGGAATTGCCGAAAACGACGTAAAGTTTGTTTGAAAACTATTCAAAATATCCTCTATAATTCATTGGTTAAATCTGTTTATAAAGTTGATTTTTCCCATCATAAAATTTAGTATTTCGACATGGTAAAATTATATAGTTCATACGTCAAATTGCAAGTGCATAAAATACCGCCAAAATTCCCTGATTTTACAGCTTGTTACTTGTAATAATTTTTGAATTCAAAAGCACTTTCAAAATGAGTATTAAATTATCTGAAGAGTGTTTTAAAGTATGTATATGGCCGGAAATTTGTCAACGTTTTTGTTGCTAATTGTAAATTTTTGTAGACCATCATGTCTGGTGGTGATTTCAAAGAGCCTATAGTACAGCTTTTAACTTTGAAAAAAATGAACACCTCTTCAGGACAAGATAGATTTAGAGCTTGTCTTTCCGATGGAAAATATATGATTACTGTTGCAATGGTGACTGCTTCTGTATTATCTAAAGTTGGCGAAAAGGGAGTACCAAAGAATTCAGTGATACAGTTAACAAACTACACCACAACAGTTATCAATAATACATCAAGTAAAGGAGACAGGTATCATCATAATATATTATCGGAGTTTAATGAAAATGAATTGTTACATTTGCAGTCGTGTACTATTGATGTTAGACATTAAATTAATAGCAGATGGTGATGCAGTAGGGGAAATAATAGGAAGTCCCATTACTTACTCTGAAGCTGTAGCTCAAGAACAAAAAGAAGGCCCACCACCAGCCAAACTTCCTAAATTATCTAATACCAACAATACATCAAGCATGAATGGTAATTCACTAAACCAGTCTCTGGCTGGTCATATAATTCATCCTATATCAAGTTTAAATCCTTACAATAACAAGTAAGTTAAACCTGGTTCAAATCAATATTTGTTTTAATCAATAGATGGTAATTTAGATGGATAATAAAAGCTAGAGTTATTAATAAAACTCCAATTAAGACATGGTCCAACTCAAAAGGTGAGGGCAAGTTATTCAGTATGGACTTGGTGGATGAAAGTGGTGAAATAAGATTGACAGGATTTAGAGATCTGGTGGACAAATATTATGATAAAGTGGAGGTAAAAGTTTATTGAAATAAACATTTACTTTTTATTTAAGGAATCTTCTAGGTTGATAAAGTGTATTATATATCGAAGTGTATGTTGAAAACAGCAAATAAACAGTTCAGTAATTTAAAAAATGATTATGAAATGACCATGGCTAATGAAACTCTTATTGAGGAATGTCAAGATAATGACATGGGAAGTATACCTCAGATACAGTATCATTTCATTCCTGTTAAACAGATTATTGAATTAGAGGCCAACACTATTGTTGGTAAGAGATTTTTTGGTCTTAACTTGAAAACTTATCTAGTAATCATGATGGTTTAGATATAATTGGTGTGGTAAAAGGAACAAGTGAGCTGCAAATGTTTCAGGCTAGAACTACAGGACGCGAGTTGAAGAAAAAAGAAATAATGCTTCTAGATCAATCTAATACTGCTGTAAGTCTCCACACTGAGATTTATTTTTAATATAATTTAATTATTTAATATAATTATTTACCTTTTAAGATAACTTTAACTCTTTGGGGTGTAGAAGCAGAAAATTTTGACGGTTCCAGTAATCCAGTTATAGCACTGAAAGGAGCCCGTATCAGTGAATTTGGTGGTGGTAAAACATTGTCTACTGTGTCAGGAACAATGGTAAAAGTTAATCCAGACTTGAAGGAAGCCTACAGACTGAAACAGTGGTATGATTCTGAAGGAAGTGGCATTGAAGCAACAAACGTAAGTGCCAGGACTGGTGGTTTTTTAGGTTTCAATACTCCCTGGATGTGCTTCAAAGAGGTAATCTCCTGTTTCTTTTTTATTGAAGTAAGAAACTAAAACAGTTTTAACAGGTATTTGACCAACAATTGGGTTCAAGCAATGCTACAGGAGATTATTATCAAGTCAAAGCCACTGTTTTAATGGTAAAAAGTGAAAATGCTTGCTACAAAGCTTGTCCCAGTCCTGACTGCAACAAAAAAGTCATAGATAATTCAAATGGAATGTACAGGTGTGAGAAATGCAACAAAGAATATGAAAATTTTAAATGGAGGTTGTTGTGCAGTGTAGGTATTCCCTCCTCAGTTAAGAAACAAAATATCTGACTTAGTTTTTCTAACTAGATGAATGTGGGTGACTGGAGTGGTAACCAGTGGGTGAGTATGTTCAGTTCAGAAGCAGAAAAAGTTCTTGGAGTGAGTGCACAAGAAGCAGGCGACCTATTTGAAACTGATCCCTCACAATTTAGTGAATTAGTTGAGAAAGCACACTTCAAAGAGTTTATACTTAAATGTAGAGCCAAAATTGAAGTTTACAATGTAAGTTACATAATACTTTCAGGCATTTTAGGACTGCTTAAACTGAATTTGTCTTTTAAAGGATGAGCAAAGGTTAAAAACTGTAGCAGTCAAGGTGGATCCAATCAATTATGTGGATTATAATTCACATCTTGTAAATCGTATAAAACAACTTACAAATGGGCAGTAATATATTATTTTTCTTAAATGTTTTATACATTTTTCGATTGATAATTTTTGTTATAATTTAGGATATGTTTGTTTGTTTGTAATGCAGCTGGTAAGCAT
Organism: Cosmopolites sordidus; assembly: GCA_031761425.1. Taxonomy (NCBI): domain Eukaryota; kingdom Metazoa; phylum Arthropoda; class Insecta; order Coleoptera; family Curculionidae; genus Cosmopolites; species Cosmopolites sordidus. The sequence goes on from JARFXV010000826.1 coordinate 442,517, forward strand.
AATATAACATATTTAAAATTTACAAATATGCTTCATAAATATGTAACAGTGGTAAAATATATGGTTTATTTTGACTACTGTGTTATTTATTGCATAACCCTACTTGGTAATTAAGAAAAACTAAGATAGTACTTTAAATTTTTTATAAAAAAAGTTTGTAAATCTTACATTACTGATTAAATATAACATTAATTATTAATATTAATTTCCATTTATTTATCGAGTATCCCTAGGCCTGAAACAAGCAAGGGTTAGGAAGAGATAAGAATTATTATAAACAAACAGACCACATTGTAACGTTACAAAGACTCAATATAGGAACGTTTTCTTGCATATACACCTAAACAGGCCAATAGACCAACTGTTAATAACGTTAAAACTATCAGCAAAGCTAAAGTATCTCCAAAATCAAACATTTTTTCTGATTATGGTAATACGTATTTGAAATTAACATAACCTAAAGTGACTTCTTCTTCTTTCGTCATTTTGGAAATTCTGTACTTTTACATTTAAACTAATTCAGAATAAAAACAGAAATAAAAGACAATTTTATATAATCTATTTTCTATTTTAACAAATGACTCCGTATATTTATTTCTTTGTCTTTAAAACATCTCTTAATTTTACCTAAACATGCCATACTAAACATACCAAACATGCATTGCCTATCAACAACGACAAAACTGCGCAATTCTAAATTATTTCTAATCAAAATATATAACCTACCTTCCTTTTTTTTAACAACACTCTGTATTTGTACATTTAAACTACTCAAGAATAAATAAATAAAAGGCAATGTTATGTAAACAACTTTATTATTTCATTTTCTTTAACTTTAATAAATGATTCCTTAAAGCTATTTGTTTGTCTTTAAAACTTCTCTTAACTTTACCTTGTACTTTGTGTTTGATCATTTGAAAGTTTTTCTTTTTCCTTTTCTCCCTGTTTGTTTTTGAACAGTGTATGTTCACCCTTCCATCCTTGTAACCAAATTTTTCCCGATCCTCCTGCCCTTTCCTGACGCTCTGAATTCTCGTTTGTTTGTCGTGCTTTCGTTTCTTGTGGATATTTTCAATGTCACTCAATTTCACGAGATCTCCCTTGTTCTTGTTGAAATTTTCAGACTCCAGTGTACGTTTTTGACCCTTATTAGGACCTTGTAAGTGTTTCCTTACATTTGCCGCTTCTATTTTCTTGAAATCTTCATCAGTTAAGATTCGTTCCAAGGTCACCTTATGTGCTAGGGATTTTTTTTGGTCCAAGTCTTCTTTTTTTGATCTCTTTGCCTTCAACATCTTTCTGTTCTCTTTAGGCTCTTTTATCTCATCATTTGGTAGTTCTGAATTTTCTTCAATTTCCTCTTCTTCATCAATATCTTCTTCTTCATCCATCTCACTGTTTACATTTTCATCTTCAGAATGTTGCACATCAACCCACTGTTCATCATCTGAACCTGATTCACTCTTTATTTCAAAGTCTTCATTTTTCTCCTGACTTAAGAGTACTTCAGCTCCTGGTACATAATCTTTAATGTTAACTTTACCATAATCTATTTGTTCAATCTCCTGTGTGGCTTCTGTAGGTCGTCCTCTATCTTTTTTATGCAACAGTTCAGGTCTGAGGTTCCTAAACAACTGTATCAGGCTTCTTGCTGCCATCATCACTGACCTGTCCCTGTAGGTCTTGTACTGAGTCAGATCTCTTAATAAATCCTCAGTCAAGCTTAAAGGACATCTAGTACATATTTCTCTTACAGCATTTAAACCTACAGCCATCACATCAGAGGAATTTCTTTCAGTAATGAAATTGTTTGCTATAGTTTTCAGGATGGGTTCAATAACATCTGGTGGAACTAGTTCATGGCTAGCTTGGGCAATGAACTGCAATATTCTGGTAACTTCACGTTGATGTGGTTGCATAAATCTCTGTATATAGGAGTAATAATTGAATAAAAATAAGTTATGAAGTCCAATAAGCCTTGAAATTACATCCAATGTCATCAGTTTCACCTCAAAACGTTGATTTTGTGATTCTAGTTGTTTAAACAGTTTTTCCGCCAAACCTAAATAGTAATAAATAAAATAAGTGTTACCTTAAGCTAAAAAAATAAACAAATATACCTTGAGGATCATGCAGAAGATGTATAGCACTGAAATTAAATGTAGGGGCCTGGATTTTCTTCTTGTATGCCTTTGCAGCTAATTTCTTGACCTTAGTTAAATTCTTCTCCCTTTTTCTAGTTTTCTTATTAAATTTGTTAGCCATCATAACTTCTCTGGGATCTATTTCATCATCAGAATCAGAGTTTTCTGAATCTTTCTCTTCTGGATCTTTACCTAAGAAAAATTTCAATGAAGCTACCATAACCTAAAATTATCAGGATTAAAAATCACTGTCAGTTTAAAGAAATATCAAACAAACCTTGGTAATGGTGGAAAAACACCCTGTAGCAATCACGTTAACTGTTTTGGCATCATTCCACACATTCTTCTTGTAGAGCTCAATCATTATATCCACTGACATTTTAGCAGAATGGGGGCTTGTGTCTTTCAACATAGTAAACATAAAATTTTGTAAAGTTGAATTCAGTTTTGCATTTTTATGTTTTACGTTAAGGTTTTTTATGTCTGTTATGATGTGATTTTCTAAAAATTGTCTCAAGGACTTGTCTTGGCATCTCAACAGTTGAAAAAATAGTTCCAACAAGTCTGTAGGTGCTAATAAGTTTTTGTTTCTTAACAATATAAGGGCTTTACACAAATTCATACGAACAGAATTATCAAGGACAGTATTATGTCTTTGCATCAAATCAATTAGTTGTTGGGGTAACTTCTCTAATTCTTTAGGATAACATTGTGCCACCTGAGCCATAAACATAACCAATTCATCCAGAGTTTTGTTTGGTTGGTCTGGAGAAAGCTGAAAAACTTCTACAGTATTTTGAAAATGCTGGTGTTGTTGCAGGAACTCTTCATGGTAGGAGGCAGAGTCTCTTTTAATCAAATTTTGAAGTTGGGGCAAGTTTTCGGGTAGTTGGTTATTGTGTTTTCGGACCATTATTATTGAACTATCTTGTTTTCATATGTCTTGACAAAAAAAGATTTTCACGTGCGTTGAGGTTATGTTATGAAACAAAATTCTTCAATATAGGTAATGAGCAATAACACAGTAGTGCTCAATATATTACTTATTTTAGGCAACCAATATTATATCAAATCACCCATTTTATAACTAAGATATTTTAAATTAGTTTTTACCTACATTTTTTAGTTATTTCCTTATTATTTATTCCATGTTTACCTTTATTAAACATTGTTTATAATAAAGTAAAAATATTCCTAATTATTTTAAAGAATAAAATATATATTTTTTAAAGGAAACCTTTACGACTAATACATATGAATAAATCATGAAGATTATCAATAGAATTTATCTATTGATAATATTCATGATATACTACAATTTTTATTCTCGTAATAATCTAGTAATAAAAATTAGATTTTGTTTTTTAAGAAAAGTTTAGGAAACCAATAAAACTTACTTGTTATACTCATATTTTTAGACAACTAACCTTACATATTATTTTTCAGTACCAAAATTACTGGTTATTTATATTGCTCGAATTTGTTTGAGTTTTCCTTGAAATATAGTTTAATATATTACCAATTTAAAATATATATATATAAAACAAAGTTATGGGCAAAAGATGATAAGAGACAAAAGTTTTTATTAGCTCAGTTTGAATTAAAAGGATTATTAAGAGGTTGATATATAGTATTAATTGAAATATTATAGATCAAAACATTTTATACATTCGTTATTTTTTATTACTTAAAATTCTATTGCATTTAATAAATTATATTATTAAGAAATTCTTTACTTTTATTTTATTATATGAGTATTGTTGGTTGTCTGACCACTTATCTGTTGGAATAAAATTTAAAAACAAGTAATTTTGGATTATTATTTAATACGAAAATATGCCTAATATGAATGTTTAATTATTATGATAGTCTTATTAAGATATCTATTGTTATATTTTGAAGTATGGGAAAAGGCTTTTCCAGAGGGTGAATCATTACCTTATAAAAATCAATATATAACGAGGGTTAACGATGGTGATGTGAGGGGGTGCTTTCTCCAGGATTTTTCTTCATCGCAAACCTGACATCGGATTAAGTGAAAATTATAAAAGAAAATATGTTGCCGGAAAGTGATAGTTATGCGCTATTACATCATAGATCGTATAAAATAAATTCGGACAGCTTCAGGTATTTTTTTTGAATTTGGAAGATTTTTTTGCCCCTAGAATAAAATATATATAATACCAACTAAATTTTTATCAACCGCATTTTAGGAAAAGGATGGATTGGAAGAAAGCGAAAAGGAAAGGCGTGAAGACACGATCAAAACAAAAAAGAATTGAGCTGCTTTACGAAAACGATATCCAGTCTGCTCCAGAGATTGAGCTGCCGTTAAATGCTTCCGCATTTGCTGTATTTGCTTCCATTCGTTTGGCAGTTTTGGACAGGTAAATAAAAAATACCTCTTCTATTAGATAAATAAAAATATTCATGTGGTTTTATATATTTCAAATTGAACAAGGCTGGAAATTCTCGTGAATAAATAAATAATGATTAATAATTTTATTAAAATAAATCAATGTTCAAAATAAACACATAGTGGTTGAAATAAAAAGTTTCTACAAGGTTTTGTAGTGGTACAAGTCCTTTTTGTTCTCTTCCCCGTCCTCCTCCTTATCCATACAATCACTCCCCCCCTCTTCATCATTCTTATTCTTCGTCTTCTTCTCCTCCTCTTTTCTTCCTACCCTTGTTCTTTTCCTTCTTCTTTTTCGCCAGGTTCATTTATTTATTATCTCCATTTGTTCCGATTCTATGCCATTATTTACATATCCAGTATTGTTTGTCCTTTTTTTAATACCGATTTTTGTATTATTTCCAGCTAGGTTTTTTTTTGATATACCAATCCCTTTTAGACTAGCGTTTCTGGGTTTCGTTCCGGGTATTCGAATAATATAAACCAAACCAATTTAGTTTTTGTGAGAAACTTCTCCAATCTTTAACGTGAGTTTAAATTCATTAATCTCTGCCCCTCTTATGACAATGGAACCCAACAAAAACTGCAAGAACTTTTGGATTTTGGGGGATATAATTCAATTTTTTGTGATGAACATTCTGACGTGTATTTAATGTTGAAGATGGATGCGAAATGCCACTCAAGAACATCTGCAGAGCAGTTGTAACGTCCAGCTAGCTGATCAAAGCGAATTTGAAAGCGACACCGAAGACAACACGCAGAGCAGTACCTACGTACCAGTCAAAGTTTCTAAAGTTGTGGGCTTAGGTAAGTTTGCGCATTGAGTAATAAAGAAAGTATTTTGATTTAAGTGATTCACTGTCTTATTAAACGACCTGTATGTTGAGTCAATCTTTGTCTGGTTTTTATTCTGTTTTACACACTTTAAAAGGTCAAATATCATGGAATCATTCTAAATTTAATTTCCAAGAAAAACACTGTTTTTTATAGTTGAATTCTCACCAGTTCTTGAGACTTAGTGATTGTTGTGTTACTACGGGGTATTTTCTGCTTCTTGACTCGTGTGAAGATCAGATTTCAGCAGTTTCTGATGACGTTAACACAAACATCGTTTTATTTATTCTTTCTCAACAAAAATGCTAACAAATACAATTCTATTTGATAACAAATGTAGCTTAAGGAATAGCAAATAGTCACAGGGGGCCAAATCAAATGAATACGAGAGAAGTTGAAACAAAAGATTTTTGGTCAAGAAATCAATAAAAGTTAATTAAATAATTAATTAATAAAAGCTTTTAATACAGTTCAGCTATACAACCCTTTTCCAAAAAGCCACCTGTTTGCTTTTTAGCTTTCTTATTTCTCTCATATTTTGTGAACAAGTTAAACGCAGTGTATATTAAGTTGCATAACTAATTACTTCAATTCTCTCAGGAAAAAGTCACTAAAACACCTATTTTTTCATTTCTTTTACATAGGGTTGCGTTCTGTCTTTGAACTGATAAAGGAGAGTAGATCTACACATCCAGTTTTGTGCACCAAAGCTCTCTTGGCTTTGTTGGACGTTTTACAAGGTGATATACTCGAAATATTATTTTTTCATTGTTTGTACAAGAAACTTTTTTAATATTTGAATTAGGTCAAGCACCAGAAGGTTTGAAATCAGAACCACCTGATATCATCGATCCATTGTTCGACCTTTTGCTGGATCTGGCTACTTTGCATGGTCCAGAAAGCTCTGTGCCGAACGACGGGACCCATTTGACAGCTGTGGCCTGTGCTTGTCTGTTATCTCTTGTGGTGGTGCGCGGTGACACAGGAAAATATCTTAGCGCAGCTGCAGCTCTACTCATGTGTCCGAGGGCTTTATCCATACAAAATATTAAGGTAAAATTTATATTTTCTAAACCTAATTCAGAAAAACTGGGTATTAAATAAATCAAGCCCGATGCTTGTTTATATTTGATTAGCACTTAGGATTCGACGTTTCAGATGCCAGCGGTGTTATCATCGCTCCAACGAAGCATCCACGGGGTTCTGCTCGGAAAAATGGTCCGGCCCGATTGGTTGACCCACGGGGTGCCCATATTTTCAAAAATTAATTCGTTTCACGTGAAAGCTCCATCCGATTTACAAAACGTGTCTTTAGTTTTAAAGTCTTTGGCTTTTGATGGACAGTACCTGTATCTGTTTAGCTCTAAGGGGTTGTTTAAGATTGGCAGTGGTTATGGGGGTACTATAAAGGGTCATGTCACGATGTGGAAGCCCGATTTTTATCCTAACGATAGTGGTGCCCTGGTTTTCTGTTCAGTAAGTATCATTTCTGTTTTGAGTAGAGGTGTGGAGATTACGATGGCTGTTTTAGGGAAAGTTGTATCTGAAATTGAGCAGAAGACGAGGAGGTGAATTTTTGATAGTGGAGAGGACCAACTTGTTGATATCTGGTTCGGTACCGCTACACGCAAGAGACGTACCTGCTTCTGTGTTTTTTTCAGATGGAGAGTTTCTGGGAACTATATCCTCTGCTAAAGATGTAAGACAATGAAAACAACTAATAGACTTTAAATATTTTCTGTGTTTTTTTTTTTTGGGGCAGGATGGATTTGTGGTTAGGTTATTGAATCCGAATACGGTACCTGCCTCTTTGGTCAACGAGCTGCCTTTAAAACTGGCCAGAAAATGCGTGGACTCTTTAGGTTACGCTCCTTTCGAAGAGGAGGTCAATTCTTATACCATCAGTATTAATACAGAGGAAGAAGTATCAGCAGTGTGCGGGGGAAAAGAGTTTGGACTGCTAAAAACTGTGACGGGAAAGGTCGGTTCAACCTTTTATTTGATTGGGATAATTGATGTTAATTTTACAGGTTTTATATACTGGAAAATCCTCAGCAATCGGTATTAAACAGGCTGGTGTCAGGACGGGGAAGTGGTCAGAGTTGATCTTGACTAAATCACCGAAGATTTCACACATCGCTATGGGTCACGATGGATTGCACGCCATATTGATTACAGAAGATGGAGCAGTTTTTTTTGCTGGTCAGTTTTATGTTAAAAGCCTCTTTCCTTTCATGAATTTCAACCGCAGGTTATTATGGAGATTTTACCAGTGTTTTTCATTCTTTTGTTCATCTGTTGACATGGAACTGATCCCTTAAAAAAAAAAAACACTGTACTTTTGTTACATTTTATGATGCTTTCATTGAATGTTTAGGTACAGCGCGTAGAGGAGAGGATGGAGACCAGAACAAACTTCGTCGACAACCTAAGCCAGTCAAGCCCAAGAAGATGATTAAGGTGGATGGGGTGAATATTATAACTGGAGCTTGTAATAATGGCACAACAGCCTTGGTTACCAGAGAAGGAGAACTGTTAATGTTTGGAAAAGACACTGCTCATTCTGATCCCACTACAGGTGGTATATCTGTCTTTTTATTTTCTGGTTTGATGTGGTTATATGTTTTATTAGGAGTCGTTCAAGGACTGAAAGGAGAATCTGTGACTCAGGTGGCATTGGGAAAAGCTCATGCCATAGCTCTGACATCAAAAGGATACGTGTATACCTTTGGAATCAACAATAAATTTCAGTGCGGTCGTGAATTTGCCAAGCCCACCAACAAAGAAGGCGAGAATTGTATTAAATCTTAGTTAAAGGAAAGTTATATTGGTTCATTGTCTTTCATGATAGGTAATTCACCTCATATCATTGCAATGGATACTTGCTCGGTTCAGGAGGAGCAGGAATACTACGAAGAAATCGATACAAATCCGAAGGAATCGGACAACAGAGCCAGTTTCTCGGAAGGGAACATCGGGGAAGTACAGCAGAATATATGTCCTCCAGGGACCCACGCTTGGCACGATGATATGTGCATGGTGTGCACTGTATGTAGAGAATGTACGGGGTACTCGATAAGTTGTTTGAGTTCGATGAGTTCCCACAGAAATCCGGGGCAGTAAGTGTTTTGATTTTAATATTTTATGAGGTTCAAATGTGACTAAATCAGGAGAATATAGTGAAAGGTTAAAGCTCCAAACTGAATTTTACATCGTTTAGTTTTTTCTGGTTACAATTTCAAAACGATATTATTTTTTTTTACTTAAACAAGTTAATACATGTCTAAAAAGCAAATGCAGTTTATTTTTGGCCGATGGAGATGTTCAGCAAAAAGGTGATGCAAATGTTGCGCTGCTGTTTGTTTCAAGCACAATTGTTTTCTTTCGTACTTTATCAGGAGTAACTGGAACTTGGGAAGTGATGTCTTCTTATTTCCGTCATATTCTCCAAACATTACATCATCAGCAGCAATAGAAAATATGTTACTAGTGTCTTTCTTTAGGGAATGTGGTTGTGGGGAGGGTGACAGTGGATGTGCTATATGCGGCTGTTGTAGGATATGCGCCAGAGAAGTCGTCGATAATTCTGAACTGGCCGATCTGGCAGGCATGATGAGATTTGACTCTTTATTTAGGTAAAACCAATAGGAGGCAATTCTTATTGTCAGAAGAATTCAACCTGTTTCTTTTTTAGAGATAACAAAATCGTAATTCCCTCCAAACAACGTTCCAAGTTGCAGGAACAGATACAAAGTCGACTGGAAGATAGGAAAAATAAAAGCAAAAAATCCCCTGCTGGGTCCAGCAAACCATCGGCGAAAATTAAAGCATCTAGGTAAGACACAGGGACAGATCTTTGGAGTAGGGTATTTATGGTCAGGTCTTTCGGTAGGTCATCGGTTTTGGCCACTCCAACTCACAAGGCTACCAATTCGGTACGACAAAATAATCTGTTGGGAACTGTCAAAGAACAAACCAGCTCTGATGTGGAACGAGATGCTGCTCGTGTTGCCTGTTTGCCTCCAGCTAGGTTGGCTTTACCATCTGATAGTCCTGTGGTGAGAGTTACTGAGCAACGTGACGCATTTATTCGTTTCACGAATGAACTTTCTCCAGGTACAAATAGCGTGTGGCCTTCATCACAGTGTTCTTCTGTTACAAAATGGTCAAGTACTGACCTTCGGCTCGAATCTATATGGACAGTTGGGTTGTGGAGATATTCTGGCAAAAAACAACATCCAATACGTGAAACTACCAACAGGAGCTGTTCACGTTGCTGCTGGTAGCAACCACACAGTGATTTTGACTAATAAAGGAGAAGTATACACTTTTGGAAATGCAGAGGTCAGTTTTTGAATTCCTTCTCGGTTTTTACTGAATCTAATGCGTGTTATACAGAAGGGACAATTAGGACGGATTCCTAGCGTGAGTTCGCAGGAAAATTCCCAACCTGGACAAAGTTCAAGCAGTTCCAGATACAGCAATCCACGAACACCATGGTATAGTATACCAGGGCCCATACCAAATGTTGGTCCAAGGTGAATTATACATGACATACTACCTGAAGTTAATCTACGGTGTTTGAAACTTGTAGATATGGAAGAAGAGCCACTTGGGTTGGAGCATCCGGCGATCAAACGTTTCTAAAACTGGACGAGAGCCTCATCAATTCTTTGAGCATCGCTAAGTCCACTGTATCTGCCAATAAATATTGTATAGGTAAGATTGAAAGAGATAAAAATGTCTGAAGTGAATTTTGTGCTCCTCCTAGTTTTGTTTCCGAATCAAGAAGGCACGAGAAACTTTAAAAGTTTGGTGATCAATAAAAAGGACGGAAACTGCAATTCATTCAAGGGGCATGACCAGGTCGATTTCAGCAGTAACGCTGTTTGTATGGATCCCATCTACAACATTATATGGTCGTACAATGCGGCTAGTCATGAAATATGTTGCTACAATATCATCGCTTCCGAGTTGCAAGTGCCTCATTTAATTAACTCCGTGAAGACGGCAAATAACAAGGCACTTGCGGACGTGAAAATTATCCCGGAAAGTCAGAGCGACATCAATACCATATTGTCACCAGAATTAGCACTGCCAGTCTCAACTAATTGTCATGTAACGAGATTTCAAGCGGCTATAAATCTGCTCTGTTGTCTGGACACTTTAACGGTGGCACACGAACTTCAGCTCACCGCCGTTAAGGAAGAAGTAGACGAACGTCAAATTTCGACAGGGAAACAGTACTCGAAGGAAGATTTTCAAGCGGTCAATCGGTAAGTTGGTGGACTTTGTAGGGGTGGAGTTGAAGCAGGATGGAGCTGTTCCAGATTCGAGAGTCATGGAGGGGGATGGGGTTACTCCGGGCACAGTATTGAGGCAATACGTTTCATGGCAGATACAGACATTCTGCTTGGTGGATTTGGACTGTTTGGTGGTAGAGGTGAGTATACGGCCAAGATGAAACTTCTGGATATCGGACCTAATGGAGGCGAACAGGAAGTGGATGGAGAATTGTTGGCTGAGACCGAAGAGATTCCGTATGAGTGTGGACCCAGACAAAAATACGCCATGCTGTTTGAGGAGCCCGTTCAACTACAGGTAGATTGTCTGAAATGAACAGGAAGATATCGAAGAAATGGGTTTTTAGGCTCATCGGTGGTACGTGTCCTGGTGCAGAATCAGTGGTCCAAGCAGCGATTGCGGTTCCTCCGGGCAGACAATGGTCACCACCGAAGACCAAGTGCTCTTCTATTTTAAATCCTCCAAGAAATCAAATAACGGAACGGACGTGAACGCAGGGCAAATTCCTCAGTTGCTCTACAAAATTGTTACACCAGAAAACCAGAGCCCTACTAGACAAGTGAATAATTGTGATGTCTGATTACTCTTTGTGGAAAAGTCTTTTCTTTTTATTTACAGGTGGACGTAGTGGAACCAATCCACATTCTTTCGAAGGAGTTTTCCAAAACTGTCACCAAAGAATGCTTCCAAAGCCTCCTGTCGCTTTTACAGTGGTCCTGGAATACTTTTAAGTGGGGCATCATGGAAGGACAGTCGATCAAGAACATGTACACCAACTTGGAATTGGAAAGATTGGTCTACATAAGTACAGCTAGTCTGAGACTCATTTGTACTTACACGAATGAAATATATCCCAGACAGATAAGCAGAAAAGCCCCATTGGAGAACGTGCATTTGGCAGAGTGCGTCGGCGATGTTCGATCCTTGCTCAAGCAGATACTTTCAGATAACATCCCTCTGTTGATGCAGAACAAAAAATCGAGCAAGTCGAAAGTTTACAGTGTGGTTTTGATGAACAACATCCTCCAAGAATGTCACAACACTTTCGTCAGTTGCTTTCATGCTTTCTACCCCACTGCTTATTTAAAATGGACTTGTCTTTGTGATCTCCTTGCCGAAACTTGCGAGGTATTTCTACATTACCTTACCCAACTTGCTTTTCTTTTATTTTTTTATGTTTTAAGCAGGACTACAACCCTCACAGTCAGTCAAATACACAGATGCTTCTCAGTGCTGTGTTGTGCGCGTTGTGTGCTCCTTCAGTTAGGCTGAGAAACACATTTCCACTGTTAAACACCAACCCCAGCGCGGAAAATTCCTTGCATCGAGTTTTAAGTCCTTCAGATAACACCGGATACCCCATGATGAACGTTTCTGATAGTCACAGTTACCCCATCCTGGTGGAGCACATGAGTTACAAGAGCCAGGTGAGTGAGTCTTAATTCCCCTCGAGTATCATCGCTTGGAAGTGATTGTGTTCGGTTTTAGATGGAATCAAATTATATAGGACTAACCTGGACGTGGTCTGATGTTTTGGAGCGCTTGATTAACCTTATTTCTGATCCTATACTACGCATCCTCCAGAAACATTCCATGATTTCCTTATCTGAGGTATCAAAGTATTGTTGTCATCTGTTGGCGAGAATTTTAGCTGAGCTGGTGCATCAGTGCAGTTCGTCTGACGTACGTGATGTTGATTCCAGTTCCTTTCGAGTTCTATTTTTGATAATTATTTAGGAAGACTTTCAAGGTGTTTGCGGAAGGATCTTGCACATGACTCCGTCGAGATTCACCAGGACCAATCAGTCCAGGACGTGGAACACAGGAAACGGTTCCCCCGATGCCATATGTTTTCAAGTGAGCATCAGTTGCCTTTATTGTAGACTCAAATGTGAAAGGTGATGGTTTTTTAGGTCGATAGAGCTGGCATATCTATTGTGGGTGTCGGAATCTATGGAGGGATAGGACATTACGAATACGAGCTGGAACTATTGGAAGATGTAAGTTGGTTTTTCCTGGAAAGTTAAACTCTTTGTGGATTTTCGTTGATTTTGTTGTTTGCTCTAGACCAGTCTGTGTAATGGGTTGGAAAACCACGCTGCCCACAGATGGAACAGTTTAGAAATAACACGGGGTTCTTTTGGTCCAGAAGATTTTGCTCCCGACATTGTCGAAATAAAGTTTGACAGAACAGTTTCCATCAAGGTAATAACTCTCTCACCGGGAAATTATTTCCTTTTATCCGCTTTTTCTTTTACCAGGAAAACGTAAAATACGCCATTCGACTCAGGAATCATGGAGGCAGAACCAACAATGGGGATGGTGGTCTGAATTCTGTTAAAGGCTCAGACAACACCACTTTTACGTTCTCTACGTGTTCACTCAGTTTTAATGGAACCACTCTAACCAGAGGACAAGTTCCTGTTGTCTTGTATTACAGGTAAGTCTGCTCTTGAAATTAAAACAGGAGAAAAAACACGTAATTCCGGTAGCAATCCGATCGAATGTGGTAAAACTTCAACCTCAAAGTTGGAATATCAAGCGAGGAAAACTGCTCTAACTATGACCAGCGCCATCATACAAAATTCGGCGAAACTTCTGATGCTGGCCAGAGAAAAAGTGGATGAAATTCCTGCAGCAAGTATCCTGAGTGACTCTTGCATCGTCAAGACTCTGTTGCCTCTGGTTTTGGCTCATATCAGTCCCTTGGCCTCCAGTGATCCCAAGGTATATTAATTTACGTAAATATGTTTGTTTTCTGATGATATTATGAACGTTTTCTAAGAGCGCTGTGCAAGTGCTGGGACTGATCCAGGAGTTGCTTCCTCACGTAGCTGCTTTGAATTTATTGAGTTCCTCCAGTCCGTCAGCGAGTGTCCGCAAAGCTTTGGTTAGCTCAAATATGTCTAACCAGGAAACAGCTGATAACAAAATCACAACGACCAGCAATCACTGCATTTGGGTTGAGAGCGATCACCCTTACAAAGCTGCTACTGTTTCAAATTATAGGTGAGTCTGTGTTTACTAAGAAGTAAGCTCGACTTATTCCATTTTCTTAGGGTTCTCTTTCCGGACTGTGTTAAGTGGATGTCTTTGGAGTTCGATCCTGTCTGCGCTACAGCCCAACCAGAAGATACCCTACAGCTGTACATACCAGCAACGGATTTTGTACATTGTGCCAGAAGCAGTAACATTGGTGTTAATCTCATGGAGGAAACAGAGGCACCTCCTCTTCCCTATTGGCCTGTATTGCACAAATTTAGTGGAAGGTACGATTTATTTTCTTTCTTTTTCTCTAACTTGACTTGATTCTCATTTCAGTTTGCAATGGCCTTCAAATTCGGTGATACTACCCGGAAACGAAGTGATATTCTCTCTGGAGACAGCGTCAGATTATTTAAAAGACGATCGGGCTAGTGCTTACGGGTTTAAGTGTTTGGTGATTGGGTACGAATGGCCACCGGATTCGGTGGCTTACAGTGGATTGAAACATCTGGAGGCAGAGTTGTCCTTTTTGGGTGGAATGTGTTCGGCCAGTTTGATGAAAAAGGACTTGATGTTACCTGTGATGGGAGGTGAGAAGGAGGAGGTGCATTAGGATACGTTTATTTGTGATTTGGCTTGGTTTAAGATGAAGTTGACGTTGATATGGAGTTGGCGGAAAGTGTAGCATCGCAGATATACGCTGAGCATGGTGCTTTGCTTACGAAGGGCCTGGCTTTGACAGCACCACCAAATGTAACTCAGGCTTTGGATGGTATGCTTCCTTACAGGTAGGTGACGCATGTTTAATCACGGGCGTAGCCAGGATTTAGTTTTGGAGGGGGTTTAGTTTGAAATAAATAAAACAACAAAAATATTCTTACATGAAAGTTTCGCAAAGTTTCCATACGATACAAAATAGTTCGACTATTCGACAAGAGATGGCGTTACTGTCCGCAACGTCCACTAGTTCGGATATATATTCAATGCAAATGTAATAATTTAACTCTCTTCACTCCTCGTATTTTTTCGGTATAATATTAGGTAATATTTGGCTTATTTCGGGGGGAGGGGGGTGAACCCCCAAAACCCCCCTTGGCTACGCCTGTGTGTTTAATGTTACACTGCCTCGAAATATATACAGATTTCAACACAGAATAATTGTTATTAATCGAAATAAAAACCAAAGCAACTTACTTCAAAGCTTCTTCAACTTCTTCTCTAAAAATTACAAAAAATGTTGCTCGAAAACAATATTGAGCTGAATCATAATAAATAAAAAAATATTGTTGGAATTTATTTTATATTCTGTGATTACAATTTTGTTTTTGGTGAGAAATATTAACACTGATGCTGTAATAATTTCGCAATCATTATTTATCCTTTGAGATAAAATGAAAATTACCGGATTATCATTTTTAGTTATCCTAGTGCTTCATTTTAAAGGTCCGACTCTTAAGACCTTTTAGTTTATTAAAAAGTGGCGAATGCGCCAGTTTAGGTTTCAATTTTTTAACAGTATTTAATTTTATATGATAAATTGCAATTAGCACTTCAGTATAAACAAGCAATTTTAATTGAATTATGATCTCGAACAAATAAAGTGTTAGCAGTTTGGAATATGTGGGGATTATCCATTAATTGAAGTCCATATTCGTTTTTAACGTTGAAAAAACAATAACTTAAACGGTTAGGAATTAATTGTAGTATATTTTATTTATATGATTATAAATTACAAATAATAATAATATTTTTAAGAGTCTACTTAATCTAAAAATCACAGAAAAAATAGGACGAAAAACAATCTTGAGCTTAATCATAATAAACACAAAAATACTGTTTGTTTTTTTTTTATATTCTAAGTAACCACAATTTTGTTTTCTTCGTAGATGTACGTTTAAATATCTTGGGTGAGGAATAATAAAGTTAACAATGTAATAATTTAAAACCTCTTCATTAATAGTGTGTGATTGCTTTTTATTACGGGTTGGCGAATGCGCCAAGTAAAACTTTTTTGGAGATTGGATTTTTTTTATACACTGCTCAAATTAGTTGAATATTGATTAAAATGAGGCCTAAAGGAAGAAAAAATATATTGTATTGTGGTTTTTTCTCCTTTTATGTCCACGCACCCTAATAGTTTGTTGTTAAAATATTTCTTATTATTTGAGTTGAACTCAGTCTTCCATTAACAGTAGCAAGTTCATTTATTATTGAATTTTATGACCAAAAATACACAAATAATAATTATTTCTTGGTGTTATTGCTAAATATGTCTCGGGCTTATTTTAAGTATTTGGGTTTCAGTTTTGGTTCATTCTATATTTCTTATAGCTTCTCATATATAAAAAAAACATGAATAGGAAAAATGATGATTATTTATCTTTATTTCACTATTCTTTTATCATTATTACCGTGGACATGTTTTGTACTGTGGACGTCTTTATATATATGTTTTAGTGATCAGTGATCATTCCTTTTATCATTGCTTGTTTTCTATAATCATATTTAAAATTTCGTATACATTTTTTAGCAGCATAGTTTGTAATAAAAAGTTATTTTGTATATCTTTGGATTTACTATATGAAATTCGGTTTCGATTATAAGTCTGTAGTGAGCAAGTCTGCGCGTTCTACCACAACATGAACCTCCGTCTCCCTGTAGGTTCTTCCATCTGGTACAATCAAGCTGAGGGGTGCTTTTCCGCCTTTCCCGCATCCATATTTTTGGCTTTTATACACTAAACGGTAGTACGTGTAGAATGCAACAATCACAAGGGCAACGACTAGAATCATCACACAAACAACGATAATAATAGTGTAATATCCCGTCAATATTGAGCAACTATTTGTCTTATACTCCCGAACTGTTACATATTGATTTTCTTCGTTCATGCATCGAATTTCGTTGTAAAATTCGCTTTCTCTCAGGTTGTTGACGATGTTATCACAATCACATGTCTGGTTCAGGTTTAAACCGATCACTCGAGCCTGCAAACCAGACTGAACTTGCAACGCTTGCCTTTCCATGGTGGAAAACGTGTTGGATTCAAAGGTAACGGTTCTGGAGCTGCTGATTTCGTCAGTGTTTCGACTGATTCCGTTGAAAGCCTGACTCTGAACGTTGTTGAAGGTGTTGTGTCTGAACACCACATCCCCTCTGGTTATCACCCAGAAGGCCTCCCCTTCTAACTGGTCCACGAAAGTGTTGGTAACTGTAAAGGTGCTGGGGTTACGGATAAAGAACGCACTGGGGCGCACAGTTTGGAATTTCGAACGATCAATCGTGAATGTCCGGTAAACGGTGATGTCCGAGAATGTCCGGCTCGGTAGGTAATCGACACTGACACCGTCCAACAGTAAGAATTCAGTTCCGAACTTTTTGAAAGCCTGAGGCTTTACATCTTTGATCATAGCGTTCCTGATCAATAAGTTCTCCATTTGGAGAAGATTAGTGAAGGCGAATGCGTCCACACTGTCCACCACTACACTGTCTAAGATTATTTCGTTGATGCGCCCGCTAAAGGATTGAGAACCAATGGACTCAATGTGACTGTCCACGATGTTGATCTTCAAGCTGGGGATGCTGAGATCGAAGCGTTCTTGCTGGTTGACGTTGGTATCTCGATATCCATACCAGTTGAAGCTGTTAGATTCCAAAATAACCGAGGAATCTCCGCGTAAAGTGATCCTGCGCAGGTTTTGAAGAGATGATATGGAGTACGATGTGAAACGGACTTTAGGGCAGTTGTTAATTTCTATCGTGTTGATGTCCGTACTGGTTATTGAGTTTGGTTGAATAAATAACTGAAACAGAGAAAGACATTAATTAAATGATTAAACTTGACGAGATTTACCACTAAACACCAAAACACTTTATTGAACTGCTCGACGCACGTTTCGCTGACCA
This sequence comes from Cosmopolites sordidus, assembly GCA_031761425.1. NCBI lineage: Eukaryota > Metazoa > Arthropoda > Insecta > Coleoptera > Curculionidae > Cosmopolites > Cosmopolites sordidus. The sequence goes on from JARFXV010000826.1 coordinate 460,106, forward strand.
TGTTAGCATCATCAGGAGATGATTTAGTCTCATGATAATCAAATCATCTCCTGATGATGCTAACATGGTTAGCGAAACCTGCGTCGAGCAGTTCAAAAAAGTGTTTTGGTGTTTAGTGGTAAATCTCTTCAAGTTTATTAATTAAATGTTTGGAAAAGCGACGAACTGCTCTGCTGCTGTGTGAAATATAAAAGTTTATTAGAACAGAAGTTCTTTCTAAATAATCTTTTAATATATCAAGCTTTGCCAGTGTTTCAACAAGGTAACGCCCCCATTCACTCGGCAAAAATTTTAACGAGCAAAACATTTCACGATGGACTGACCTGTTGTCTCTCCAAATTTAAATATCACTGAAACTCTGTGTAAGGGATGTTTTCAAAATGAGTTTATTGCAAATTAAGACAATTTACAAATATGGAAGATTTGAAAAGTGCTATTCAGGCTTAATGGGAAGGAATTCCACCACAAACAATAAAATAGTCGTGTGATTTATTATCAACAAGAATTTTTGATCTAATAAAAAGTGATGGAAAGACCACATAGTTTTAAAATGTTGTTTATGTTTTCCTTTTGTTAACTTTCCTCCTCCTTACAAAACTGAGAACGTGGCTAGCGTTTGACGCATCTTAAACCCATTAAAATATTTAAAATATTAGGTTTTATTTATTATTATTTTATTATTATTTTTCTTGAGGTACATTTCGGGAAACGTCTTCATTTGAACTTAAGATGAGTAAAAATTCATTTTATGGTCTAATCTTAGGAAAAAATTATTATTCAGGTGTCTAACATTATGACACCGAGTGTAACAAACACATCGGCACATTTTTTTTTGCAACTTTCGACTTTATTCATCAATATATTCTCCTTGAAAAGCAATACAATCATTGAATACCTTTTTATAGAACGATTTCTGTTTGCCTTTAAAATATCCTTTAGTTTCGGTAATTACCTCTTCATTGGAGCGAAATTTCTTTTCAGCGAACATTTTTTTGATGTCTGAGAACAGGAAATAGTCGCTGGGGGCCAGATCTGGAGAATACGGTGGATGAGGAAGCATCGTTACTATTTTTGTTCCGCTGTGAGCAGTACTCATTTCGATAGAAATTTACGCACTCCCAAAATGTTCCAGTAAAATAGTGTAAACATTCGATTTTAGAAATGAAGATCTACATACGGGATATGACTGTTTATTTTTCATCAGTGTAAAAAGTGTCATTAATGAGTACGAACGATTTTTCTTTGACGGTAATTAAGAATCTGGTTTGCACGAACCACACCAGATACAGTTGCTTTAAATCTCTGACTCGTTAGTCTTTCCGATTCATTAGCTTAATTAAAATCGTTGAGAATTAAGACCAATTAGGAGGATTTGTACGCGCGAAGGTATTGGTACGTCGCCGATGTATATACAGTGGGCAAAAAAAAGTATTTAAACCAAAAGTTTTTTGTCAGTAAGTTATTTATTCATTGTGTGAGTTTTTTTAACTAAAAATTTCAGTGTCACATTTTTATATATTTCAATTTTTATTTTTATATATTTCAAAACAACTGTTTTATTCGAAATTCCGTGTTTTCTGATCTTTAAGTCCAATAATTACCACAGACTGACTATAGAGTTAATGTCAGGTGACTTGGGGGAAGTTTCAAGCCTTTTTAACATTATACAGTATCCACTCCTTCGTCTTCTTGGACATATGCTTTGGGACATTGTGCTGTTGGTAATGGCGCCACACGTCCACATACGTTTTTGCATTCATCATCTCCTCAATAACTTTTAAATTTTCCTCCCGAGTCTGCTGCCACAATCATTACGCCCCCTTGACCGTGCTTTACAATTGGGATGATGTTTGGAATCTGAAGAATCGTTTAGGATTTCCGTCAAACGAACCGCTTTCCATTTGATCCAAATAAATCGAACTTACTTTCATCACGAAAAATAATAGTTTTCCAAACAACGTAGGACTTTGGTAAGTATGGTAAATGACTTTCTTTTTTTCTTATTGATCTCCATTTCACTGAATTTTCATGAAGACCATGTCGTATAGTTTGAGCCCAACTTTACTAGAAGTTTTTGCCAGGTCCTCAGCTTCTTGGGATGTATTCTGTACGTAAACGGTCACTTGAATGAGGATATTTTGTCATTCTCGGCGGGTTAACTTGCTCGGGCTTCTAGAACGACTTTAATTTTCTCTAGTGCTCTTTTGTTTATTTCTTATGACGACATAGTGCACTGTAGAGACATTCAACTTTAACGTAGTAGCTATTTCTCTATAAGTCAAACCATTTTCCCGAATATTACAAATTGTTTTTCACTTGCAGTGCACTCTTTTTCCCACACGTTATTTTTAGCTGAGCAACAAATACAATTGAACTTAGTTTACAAAGTATTTTCCAAGAGAACAGAGAATTATTGTTTACACGATTGTCCTCTAATCATAATGTGTAGCATTAAGGAGACTGTGATGAAAAATTTGCTCCCATCACAAAAGAACTGCCTTAAAACTTAGCTATTAGCGATACAAGAGCCTTGCTGGTGAGCCGACATTGTCCAAATATGCGTGGACAGAAGTGTTGCATTTTACAACTTTGCTAGGTGCTGATCTTCAAACTTTGGACTGTGTAGCTCCTGATGAACTGGGATTGACTTATTGAACAGATTGTATAAATGCTTTAGTGGGTCAAAGAATGACCAGCAAATAAATTGAAAAAGACTTGGATGCTTTATTTAGCATGGAGATGAAATTGCGACTGCTGGACGCTGAAAGTCTGGCAATACCCCAAGATCCTCCACCAATACCCTCAGATCCACCACATTACCATTTTGGTTTTGATTTGAACTAAACAGATATGTGTGAAATACTGGATGAGGAGAAGAGATTTTTTTCAGGACTATTCATTTGCATTCATAAGACACCTACTAGTCAACTTTTTTCTTTTTCATTTTAGATATCCTTTTTCTTATATATCTGGTAGCTATACTCATTTTTTAAGCACAAGGGAGGGCTCTATATAACTTTCTATTCTATTATACACTTTTTATTTTTGCCAAAGGCATATATTATTTTAAAATAAATATTTCGAACAGCAAAAAACCGTTGTTTTGAGATTTCAGCGTTTATTTATACAATATATACAACATTAATTGTAAAAAGTAAATTTGAGAAATAGATGTACAAAAAGACTTATTACTTACTTCAGTTAATTTTACTAAAAATATATCTTAATATATATAAGGAAAAAAAAACCTGTTAATAACTGTCGAATATGCAAGACGTTCGTCCTAAAAGACAGGACATGCTTTTAAATAAACCATTTTCAAGTCATAATTGTACATTAAATATTAAAAACACAGTTTTATTTACTAAAAATTTAAATATATATATTTTTTTTAAATAAGAGAGGGAAAACGTCAAAACTTATATTGAATTTCTTCTTAAACAAACTTTGTGGCATATTAATCAAATTAATATAATATAAATATAAATAATTAAAGAAGAAGAATATGACATTTATGTCAGTTGAAAATATTTTTTAAATATATTTGAGTGGGTATTAATATTTTTTTGGAGATAACAATTTTAAATTTGATTTTAATTTGCAAATTATCTTAAAAAACAAACAACAAGTTTTAACACCAATTCATTCTCAGATTAAGAGAATGGAAAAAATATATTGAAGTGTCTATAAAAAACATCAAGTCCCCTGTGATTGTGACGTATCAAAACAAACGCCACACGCGTTTTTTGATTATTTGATTCGCGTCTTTGCCGGTATTGAGTTGTGTTTCCTTTTCATTCTAGTTTAATAAAAATAACTCAAAATAGTGGTGAAAAGTAATTTCTCGCGAAGTTCTGTGCATTTTGCGGAATAGTGTTTAAAGTGATTCGATTACCCGCCATAAACTTTCCTGTGAAAATTGGAGGTAAGTTTTTATGACATTTGTTGTTATTTTGTCGTTCATGGCGGTTTAGCTTTTTCGGCTTTCCAGTCTTTTATTTTCTGCAGTACTTCTTTATTTACTTCTTCTTTGATTTTACTAAAAATATATTTTAATATACATAAGAAAAAAAAACCTGTTAATAAATATCGAATATCCAAGACGTTCGTCCTAAAATACAGGACATGCTTTTAAATAAACCGTTATCTAGTCATAATTGTACATTAGGTATTAAAAACACACTTTTATTTACTAAAAATTCAAATATATATATACATATTTTTTTTAAATAAGAAAGTCAAAACGTCAAAAACTTATATTGAATTTCTTCTTAAACATACTTTGTGATATATTAATCAAATCATACAAATAATTAAAGAAGAAGAATATGGTATATATGTCAGTCGAAATTATTTTTTTAAATATATTTGAGTGGGTATTAATATTCTTTTGGAGATTTGGAGAGAGACAATTTCAAATTTGATTTTAATTTGCAAATCAACTTAAAAAACAAAACACAAGTTTTAACACTAATTCATTATCAGTTCAAGAGAATGGAAAAAATATATTGAAATGTCTATAAAAAACATCAAGTCCCCTGTGATTGTGACGTAATCAAAACAAACGCAACACGCGTTTTCTGATTATTTGATTCGCTTCTTTGCCGGTATTGAGTTGTGTTTTCTTTTCATTCTCGTTTAACAAAAATAACTTAAAACAGTGGTGAACATTTATTTTTCGCGAAGTTCTGTGCATTTTGCCAGGTAGTGTTTAAAGTGATTCGATTACCGGCCATAAACTTTCCTTTGAAAATTCGGGGTAAGTTTTTATGACATTTGTTGTTATTTTGTCGTTCATGGCGGGTTAGCTTTTTCGGCTTTCCAGGAAGCTTTTTATTTTCTACAGTACTTCTTTATTTACTTCTTTTTTTGATTTTACTAAAAATATATCTCTTTTATTTACTAAAAATTCAAATATATATATTTTTTAAATAAGACAATCAGAACGTCAAAAACTTATATTGAATTTCTTCTTAAACATACTTTGTGACTTATTAATCAAATTATACAAATAATTAAAGAAGAAGAATATGACATTTATGTCAGTTGAATTTTTTTTTTAATATATTTGAGTAGGTATTAATATCCTTGTGTTTAATCCTAGTGTTTAAAATTAATTATTAATTAATTAATTAATTAATATCCTAGTGTTTAAAGTGATTCGATTACCGGCCATAAACTTTCCTTTGAAAATTCGGGGTAAGTTTTTATGACATTTGTTGTTATTTTGTCGTTCATGGCGATTTAGCTTTTTCGGCTTTCCAGAAAGTCTTTCATTTTCCACGGTACTCCTTTGTTAATTTCTTTTGACGGCATAGTATATTGTAGAAACATTCAACTCTAACGTAGTAACAATTTTCAAGTTAAACCAAGTTTAAGATAAATTTACTGCAATTTACATTGTTTTTAGCTGGGCAATGAATACAATTTGATTATGGAAGTTCTTAGTACTTATCTTTAATGATTATTTCAACAACATGGATGGGAAGTTAAGATTGTTTACAGGGAAGAACATTTAAAACCTTATTCTAATTTGTTGTTTAAATATTTATTTGGTTTAATTTGAGCCAAGCTCAGAAATTGTGTCTTTGACCGCCTTCGATGTGCGTGATGGGGCGTTGTCGTGCTCCAAAAGCAGTCGCTTATATGGTTCAAATTAATCATTTGTTGACTTTTGACTTTTGACTCCCACTTTAAAAACTCACGAGCCGCCACTGGATACTATTCTCCGCCTTACTATGTTTATAAAACTTTACAAGTTATACCCAGTAGTAGATTAAAGGATATAAGAAAATGTAGTGGATATTGTAAAAAAAAAACTTACTTCCTCTGCCTGTTCAGTACAGTTACAGATCAAACCTATCGAACTCCCACCTGTCCATCTACAGCCGTAATACCACTTGTGAGTAAAATCTTCCGATCCATTACTATCAGAAACTAGTCCCAGCAAAGCCACCAGCAAAACGCTTTCGAGAAAAATCTCTTTTCTATCAATGTTGACTCTCATGGTTGATCGGGGTCTACATTTTTGTCACCTCCGTTTCTGCAATGAAAGAAAACATATATGTTGCTGTGAAACAATATAAATTTTTTTTATTAACCTAAATAACGATATTAACAAGTCGTAGAAATAAAATTAAAATTGATATGGCGTTATTCTTCCTAATTAAATGAATGAAATATAATTCTTTTTTTGTTTTATGTTGATACCAATTGAAACAATTAAACATTGCGTTGTGAAACATTATAAACTCAACCTTCTAAAATTGCCCATGATACAGTTAACAAAAGGTATTTTAAATCGAAGCTTTTTTTAAATTCTTGTATAAACCACACACAAAACACATTGATAACACGGTTTTTATACCCCAGCTAAAAGTTGTTAATTATTGTTTATTTAGGTAAGAGTTATCCAGAAAAAATAATAAAAAAATTCTGTCACGTCTGCTTTTAGGAATTTTTATTTACATAAAAATGGAAAAAAAAATTAGTATGTATTAATGTTCGCCTTCTTTTTACAGTTTTTTGAATCAGTTTCTCTTATAATGGATCAATAGTAATCCCCTAACATGTTTTCATCTCAAAATCCTTGATGTCGTTCTTCGAAAATCTTTAAATCTTGGTGAAAACGTTTCCCCTGTTCGTCAGTCATACTTGCTAAGTTTTTAGGGAAAGAACTCAAATGCTAGTGCCGGAAATGAATCTTCAATGACATGTTCACTCCTAACTGTTGAACATTTTTTAGTAAATCACCAACAATATCTTTATAATTTTCCTTTGTTTTATTTCCCAAAAATTCTTTGACAACCATTTTGAATAACTTCTAAGCAGTTTTTTCGTTAACAGACAAAAAGACTTTCAAACTGAGGATCTTTCACAACTTTACGGATCTGTGGGCCAACAAATATGCCCTCTTTCAGTTTTGCTTCTGTTATACTTGGACATAATTTTTTCTAAATACAGGAAAGCATCACTATTTCACTATAAATATGGTTGAATTAAAATGTGGCTTGATCTGTTCAGTATTGATAACGACATTAGATCTAAATGTGTTTTACGAACAAAAGCTGGAGGTAGTCATTTTTGTTTACTGTGATAACGAATGGACGCGTAACATTTTATCGTCGTTCAATAAAAATTCCAAACAAATGACGAGTAGAAGGTTTCTCAGTATTTTATCAGTTTTTAAGCTCGATTGATCACATGTTTTACAATATAAAAGTGAGACTACCTTTTGTACAGCCATTGTTGTTTAATAAGAAAACACAAAATCACTAAAACGTTCTTTAAAGTACACAAAGAGAAAACACTTTAATATGGGAGTACGTTCAGGTGAATGATTCCGTTTTTATTGTAGCAGAAACATATTTTTTTATCAAAGATAAGATATCTCACTTTTATAAGGTGTATCGAAAGTCACATCATTAATGTTGAGCCGTAATATTAGCCATTAAGCAGATAAATCGTCTCCTGATGATGCTAACATGGTTAGCGAAACGTGCATCGAGCAGTTCAATAAAGTGTTTTGGTGTTTAGTGGTAAATCTCTTCAAGTTTACTGTTTCACACCAAAGGTTCCAATAGAAGAATTGATATACAGGGTGTAAGGGAAATAATTTTCGTGAATTTAATAAACGATTCTCTACATTATTTTGAATAAAAACTTTCCTTCAAGTATGTATCTAAAATGTAACAATTTCTGCGGAAAACTGGTCAGAATGTATTTTTTGAAAATATAAAAGGTATACCACTTTGCTCCCGCCGTTTTTTTTCAAAATTCAAGACTTTATTGTAAAAAACCGGTTATACATTTATGATTCAAAGTATTGTCCATCGTTGGCTACTGCTTTCTTCCATCTTTCGGGCAGCATTCGAATCTCGCGTTGAAAAAACTGGTCATCTTTTGAAGCGATCCACGAATCGATCCAATTTTTGACTTCTTCATGAGACTGGAAGTTCTGGTCAGCCAGGCCGTGTGCCATCGATCGAAACAGGTGATAGTCAGAAGGAGCAACGTCTGGAGAATACGGCTGGTTTTCAAAATTCAAGGCTTTATTGTAAAAAAACCGGTTATACATTTATGATTTAAAGTATTGTCCATCGTTGACCACTGCTTTCTTCCATCTTTCAGGCAGCATTCGAATCCCGCGTTGAAAAAACCGGTTATCTTTTGAAGCGATCCACGAATCGATCCAATTTTTGACTTCTTCATAAGACCGGTAGTGCTGGTCAGCCAGGCCGTGTGCCATCGATCGAAACAGGTGATAGTCAGAAGGAGCAACGTCTGGAGAATACGGCTGGTAGCCCCAGACCCTTGCTTCTGGGTTATTCCCAGGTCTTTGAAATTGCTTGTTGAGTCACTCCCAATGATCTTGCCAACTCTTCTTGACTTTAATACTAATCTTTATTAAGCAATGGTTCTAATTCTTAATCTTCAAAAACTTTCGCTCTTCCACCGCTATGCCGGTCTTCGACATGAAAATAACTACCCTTGAAGCGTTGAAAGCACTCACGACACTTTCTTTCATTCATAGCGACCTCACCATAAATGTCTGAGAACAGTCAGTGAGCATCAGGCCGCAGATTTCTTCATTTTAAAGAAATAAATTAACACCTCCCACAAATGTTGATAATTTGGCTCAAAAATTAACATTTTAAATCGCGAATAACTATGTTGTAAACACAAATCGATTACTGACGCTGGGGTTATGTTGGGTTATAGGTTATGTTTACAAGAAACAAGATGTATTACATGCCATCAATGATGTATTTACTTCGACGACTACTTACCGCTAATACCATCTATAGGCAAACGGCGGGAGCAAAATTGTATACCTTTTATATATATATATATATATATATATATATATATATATATATATATATATATATATATATATATATATATATATATAAATATATATAAATATATACTCGCACTCTACGTGGGTGCTTCGTCGTTCCCCCATCCCCATCCAAAGCGCCAGCAAGCGTCTCCTAGGACCGGTTTCTGGCCTTAAGCCATCATCAGTTGGGCTCAAGCTGGACACCATCATGACCGTATAAATCGGCCATATATATATATATATATATATATATATATATATATATATATATATATATATATATATATATATATATATATATATATATATATATATATATATATATATATATATATATATATATATATATATATATATATATATATGTATATATTATTATTTTTTTTTTTTATATATTGGGATTTTCGGTCAGTGTAAATAAGTTTTAATTTTTTGTTGTTTTATTTACGTTTCGATTCTACAACGAACCATCATTAGAATACTTCTAAAATAAAAATTACTTTTATATAAAAAAAATACAAACTTATGTTTAAAAACCTACCAATATTAATTAAACAATTAATTTTTTGAATTTTTTAGATAATATGTGTCATTTTTTTTTTTAATTTTTAAATGACATATTTGACTTTTGACATAATTAACAATTCTTCCACCTTTTTTGTTTCTTATTATAACCTAATTGTTTTGAATTTTTTATGTGGAATGATAGATGCAAAAATTAAAAAAGCTATGAAAATTTATTATTTAATAATGTTATTATATATACAACTTAAATTATCTGTATCATTTCTGAAATTAATGGTGTTATTTGTTTTTTTATATAAATTATTTCTTTTATATTTCTTTTTTTATATTGTTTTTCAAAATCTAAGATTTTTATGTTGTTAAAATTATGTTCACTGTCTATAGCATGCTTTGAAAGTGCAGTGATGTTTGGTTCTAAGTTTCTAATGCTTTTTTTGTGTTCATTAATTCTGTTTTTTAAATATTGTTTCGTTTGGCCAATATATGAGCTTGGGCAGTTTAAGCAATCAATTTTGTTTGTTCCATTTTGGGTGTTTGTGGTTTTAATTTTGTAAATATTTGTTTAGTGTTATTATTGGGTATTTCTGCTATATTTATATTATATGGGTTAAGAACTTTTTTATTTTATTATTTATTTCTGGTATGTATGGTAAAGGTATGTAATTTTCATTTTTAATTTTATTTGTTATGTTATTATTGTTATCTATTCTATGTATTCTATTTTTAATAACCGGTTCGTAAAATTTTTTTGGATATTTATTATCTTCTAGTGTTTGTTTGATTTTATTTATATATTTTGGTCTATTGTTTGGATTAGTTAAAATAACAGCTCTATCAATTAAATAATTAATAACACTTTTTTTATATTTATTTGGTGTATAGGATTTAAAATTGAGATATCTTCCAGACCATACTGGTTTTGTATACCAATTTGTTTTGATATTGCTATCCTTATCATACGTGATGTTAATATCCAAAGAAATTATTGTTTTATTTTTTTCATCTTCATGAGTAAATTTTAATTTGTTATGAAATATATTGAATTTGTTTAAGGTATATTGAATTTTATTTTTAGGTATGCATAATATACAATCATCTACAAATCTTTTATAAAAATAAGGTTTAAAATCGAGAGTTTCAATTACTTTTATATATATATATATATATATATATATATATATATATATATATATATATATATATATATATATATATATATATATATATTATATATATATATATATATATATATATATATATATATATATATATATATATATATATATATATATAGGAAAATTAGGAATTTATTGATTGTGAAAGAAGAGTACATTACGTTTTATTCAAAGTATTGTCCATCACTAGCCACTACTTTTTCCCATCTTTCTGGCAGGATCTGGATACCACGTCGGAAAAACTCTTCATCTTTTGAGGCTATCCACGAATCGACCCAATTTTTGGTACCTTTATATGAAAGCGCTGCTCAGCTAGACCTTGCCATCGACCGGAACAAGTGATAATCGGAAGGGGTAATGTCTGGTGAATACGGCGGGTAGGGTAGCTAATCTTATTAATTGGGTTTGGCAGAGAGCGACATAATACACGACACCAAGCTGATCCCACCATATATACAGCATGAGTTTTTTTCCAAGAATATTCGGTTTGGCTGTCGATGTTGAAGCATGGCCAGGTGGTCCCCATGATTTGCTCTTCTTTGGGTTATCGTAGTGGATCCATTTTTCATCACCAGTACTATATGTTGCAAACAACCCTTTTTTATGCCTGGTAAGCAGCATTTCAGTCATGTAAAAACGTCTCTCGACTTCAGTTCATATGGAACCCAATTTCCTTGTCTTTGAATCATTCCTAATCATTTTAAACGATGTGAAATTGCTTGTTGAGTCAAATTCTTTTTGCGTTTGGGATCAATCTTCCTCCAATAATACTTCCAATTCCGTGTTTTCGTTCACTTTCGGCCTTCCACTGCGTTCTTTGTTTTTCGCGCCAGAATCACCATTTTTAAACTTTTGAAACCACTCACGACAACTTCTCTCACTTAAAGCAGCCTCACCATATGCTGCTGCAGATTTCTTCAATTTGAAGAATTAAATCAAAAGTTTCCGCAAATTACGCTTATTCGGTACAAAACTTGACGTTTTCTTACGAAAAAAAAATATGTCATGCTGATGCGGAGTCACTAATACTTTAAAGTTATGTTGTTACCAAAACAATCGCCCATGGTTAAGTCCCCCCCCCCCCCCCCGTCACCTGCTTTAGTACTTAGTAAAAATTCTTCAGATGGTTGTCTACCAGTATAAATTTCTAAATTCGTAGTGCAGTTCATTCTAGCGTCAACAAGAGCATGTGCCATATTTGGCAGGCCTGCCTCGCCTATTGAAGATTCACCTCAAATGATGAAATCAAACCTGCGGCAACTGCTTATTTGGCAGAGTTGGGCAAAACCCATTATACCAAAGGAATTAAAATGGTGGAACGTTTTTGGTCTCAATGTAGTGAATCATTGAAAGGCCAGAAAAATCATTTTCCTATGGCTCTTATGGATCTATGGATCTATGGCTCTCTCTCTCTTTTTAATTATATGACATAGAGACAAGAGAAAATACTTCTAAAACAAAGAATATACTACGGGTGGTCAAAATGAAGATTCTAAGAACTATATCAAGATCAGGAGATACGTAATGAGAAATACTGATATTAGATAAAAATGACGTGTTCAGGATATGGTGAGATGGAAAGACAGAGAACAAGACAATGGTAGGACCACGAGGATAGACTAGAAACTATATCGCTCTAAAATAGAAGGGAAATCTAATAGTACAATAGCACAAGGAAGAACGCCGTAAGATGGAGGACAGCTGGAAATTCACAGGATCAACTTCAGAATTCTTAAATTCTTAAAATCCTAAAAACGAAGAAAAGGGGAGGAAGAAGAAGAAGAAGAAGAAGACTGTTAATTGATGAAAATAGCTGGTAATAGAACTTAAGAAGTATTATGTTTCATCTTCGGTCAGTCGTCACAAATGACTTGGTTGGGATGTGTTACCACGTCCACGATATATTCCTGACATTACACCATCAGCTCGTCCTTATTATTTGCACTCTACAAGACAATTTTTCATATATTTAAACTATTTATCTTACGTTTTGTACAGGGAACATTTTAATATTTCCCATGGCTTGAGAAATAAGACTAAATAAAACGAAGTGTCAATCACAGTCAGTATTAAATTACTAATCGAGCGTACATATGTTTTCGAGAAATTTATATTTATCGAGACTCGTTTTAATGGTAGGGGTTTTCCTAAAACCATTATTCAGAGTATTATTTATTTATATTTTTCAAATTAAAATATATAACTGAAGTGGGGTGAAAGAGTGGCTGTTTGTAAAAACATAATAGAGGCACTTATAAGGAATGTCGGCTTTTAAATTTTAAAACCATTGCCATCTATTGACAATCATTTAACTTAATATAACAACCTATATTAATGTTTAATATATTAATATTTAAATGTGCTTATACATAAATCAATTTTGAAAACAAAAATGGTGAACCGTATAAGAATAGAGGGGTAAAGTGTGGATACGTTCTATATTAGATATTTGATGCTTTATGGGTTTCGAAACCATAACAATACCACTGAAGTCATTAATACTGTTTCTCTTGATGTCTTTGATAGCAGGACGTGGCAGCGTTGACTTAAAAAAAAAATGTGTAAAATTTCAATCTTTACAACGCTATAACATCCGGCAGAATTAAGAGTTTGAATCTTGGCTGTTGACTGAAATTGAAGTTAGTCCAAAATAAATCATACAGAAATCAGCTCCAAAGCCTAAAATTTCATTGTCTACAATGCAACGGTGTTTAAAACTACCGAGCAAAGAGGAGGATATTGTTTGGGATTTGTTTCGACAAAACAAAAGTCATATATGTACAGTTGCTGTAGTGGCAAGAGCTACGTATTGAATTTTCACGTACCTAAGAGTAAAAGGTCTTCAAAATGATGGTTGTGCATCTTCCTGGCTAATCGAGTATCTCATTCACATACACAACAATGAAACGAAAGACCTAGGCTCGTTTTCTTGTCAAAAAAAATATCGTGACGCTCGACCTTCCTCCATATTCGCCTAATTTGGCTCCATGTGACTTCTGGAGTCAAATCAGAAGTGTTTAAAAAAATTCATAATCTCTATCATAATCATATTCATATAATAAAATTTCAAAATCTATTTTTCGCCAATTCATAGTGAAAAATTTTGAATAAGAAATAATGGAATATATATATATATATATATATATATATATATATATATATATATATATATATATATATATATATATATATATATATATATATATATATATATATATATATATAAATCACCATCATCATCATCATCATCATCAACCTGTATCGATCCACTTCAGGATGAAGGCCTCTTCAGCATACTTCCAACTTTCACGGTCCTGGGCTTTCCTCTGCCACTCGAGTCCAATATACTTAACGATGTTATCAATCCATCGTTCTTTCGGTCTTCGGGGACGTTTGCGATCAAGCTGTATCCACTCCAGGATTACCTTGGTCCATCTGTCGTCCCATCACCTCGCTTTATGGCCTGCCCTTCTCCATTTCAATTGCTTTACTCTTCCAATGATGTTACAGACTTTTGTTGCGCCCTGATCCATGCGCAGGACTTTCTGTCTCGTCTTGTAATGCCAAGCATACATCTTTCCATTCCCCTCTGTGCCACCCGCAGTTTTTGAATTGATTGCGATGTGAGTGTCCAGGTTTCACTTCCCTATGTTATAAGGGGTAGAACGCACTGATCGAAGACTTTTCTTTTCAGGCAAAGTGGGAGTCTGCTCTTAAACACTAGGTTGAGCAGTCTACCAAATGCCTGCCATCCACATTTAATACGCCGTTCCACCTCCCGGGCGGTACTCCCCTCCATTGAAATCCTCTGCCCAAGATATATAAAGCTGTCCACAATCTGCAAATCCCTTCCTAAAGCTGAAATTCTTCTGTCCTGGGCGAAGTTATTGAACATAACCTGACTCTTTTTCAGGTTTATTTTCAAGCCAAATGATTCGCCAGCCCTTTGCAGTTCTTGTATGCGTCTTTGCAGCTCCTCTGAGTCTTGTGAAATGAGAATAATATCATCTGTAAATCTAAGATGGTTTAAGTTTGCACCATTGATCTTTACATCATCCTGTTCCCAATCCAGTTTACGGAATACTTCTTCAGGGCCAGCCGAGAAAAGAATAGGTGATATTGCGTCACCCTGCCGTACACCTCGTTTTACATTCATTTCCACTTCAAGATCATCAAGGTGAATTGTGGCTGTAGCTCCATCATATATCGATTCTAATAGGTTTACATAGGCTCTCTCTACACCTTGGCTAAGCAGTGCATCCATTATCGCATGCTTTGAGATGGAATCAAATGTTTTTTCGTGGTCGAAAGCACAGTGGCATGGTGTATTCGTTGTGCCTTTCTATGACCTGCTGTACAACCTGGATGTGATCCATTGTACTGAATCCACTTCTGAATCCTACTTGTTCTCTTGGTTGTACGTCATTCGGTTTTTTTAATATTCTTTTAGAAATTATCTTAGTGAAAACTTTGTACATTACCGATAGGAGGCTTATCGGACGGTAGTTCTTTAAATCTTTCCTTTGCTCCTTTTTTATGTAAAAGGATCACTTCTGCATTTTTCCATAAGTCGGATACTTTTTGTTCTTTCTACTTCACAAAATAACACGAAAAAATCATACGAACATGGGTCCGAAAATCCTTCGTGTTTGTGTTATTATAAAGTATTCAATAGATACATATTTTAATTTTTTTTAACGAACTTCTTATATAACGTACCGATTATTAAGGTCCCCTCCGGTACATTGTAACCGAGTTTAACTTTATGCGACGTTGCCACTTTAATTTTTTGACTGTATGTCTGATTCATAATTAAAAATTAAAAATAAAAATTCAAAATTCAAAAATCAACCCTCGAATAAACTACTGTTCTATTTCTATCCGTTTGAGTGAAGGCGTAAAAGCTTTTCACCTCATGACTAGTCTACATTTGCGTCCCAATTTGTCAGCCTTCTTGCACGTAGGTGGTCTCTTGCAATTTTGCAAATCGAACACTTAATAATATCTCTAAAGATTTATACCAGTTCTAAATAACTATTTCTGACAGGTCGAACGCCGAAGGCATCGCGAGAGGATTTCGATTTTTTTCTTAGTCGATTTCTTCTTCAGGCTTCACTCTTCTCGTTTAAATATCGACGCGCATCGGTTAAAATTCACAATCAGACTTATATTGGAATTCGAAGAAGAACCTGTTAAAGTTTTCGGCCATGTGCTTAATTAATATCGGGTCGCATGATCTTCTCGTCGTTTATGAAATTTGAAATGCAGATGTACACTATGTAAATTTGGTTCGTCGTTTAACCTTAAGAAATAATGAAAATGTCTTATTTTGTGGTACTTGAAGCTATATATATATATATATATATATATATATATATATATATATATATATATATATATATATATATATATATATATATATATATATATATATATATATATATGTATATACTATTAGTCCGGGAGTACATCCGGTCGTTTGTGTCCCGTTTGTTGGGAACGTGCAGACGTTTCGCCAAGGTCACACTTGGCATTCTCAATGCTTGTCTGAAGACTCTTGACAGTCTTCAGAGGAAAAGTACTGCGAAAACTATAAACAACAGAATACGGGATAAACATTAAAATATTTCATTGATTATATGACGTGTATATGACCCATAATTACGGCAGTTGTATAAGGTGTCTAAATACAGTAAAGAGACTGGTGGTATAGTGCCAATATCTGCTGCGTCCTCAGTACGAGTTTGAACTCCCTAGAATCACTTAGTGGTCCGTCCATATTCGGTTTTCTCCAAACAAACCTCTGTCCATCTGAACAAAAAATATTATACTTACTCTCATCGGAAAGTTTACATTTTTCCGAAAGTCTAAACAAATCACAATTGCGCCATTATTTTTTTGATCCTTAATTTTCTACCCAGTACTTTTTTAACCCACTGTATGTCTTTATTAGTGGTGTGAATGAATAAGAATATTCTAGAGGATTTTTTCAGTGACATTATCAAATATATCCCAACATACCAAATCTAAAGCTCTTTTGTTATAAATTTAATATTTAAACAAGCTCCCCAATCGTTAAAAGTTCGAAATAAGCAAAAGCCATCAATAAATATTAATACGTCGACATTTAGAATGACATAATGGCGTGTAAATGTTGACGTATAATTTTTGTCGATATAATTTATTCAAACAAACCATTGAAAACGGCATTTTTTCAATCTCTGGGACTGTTCACCGTACGCCAAGAGTCAAGTCATTTTATTTGTATAGAATATATGTATACAATATAATATTTGATTTGCGATTGGCATTTGAATATAAGTTTTGCGATTGGCATTTGAACTAATCTCGAGGCTTAAAGCGTATAGATGGTGAACCAGCGTTCATTTGGTGGCCTTCCAGATTGTAAAAAAGAAATCTTTGTGATAGAGAACTTTTCAAAAAACGAGTTAATCTTTTTCTGTTAGTTTAATGTCTGGTGAATAAAGTGGGTTTGGCTTTCAACCATTACCTAAAGTTTCTTTTATCTACAGATTTTATGTCACGTCTAATTGGGTTGTTCCCTTGAAAGGTACGCTAGTCGCAATATTGCATGTCTTGGGCATTGCTATGCTGTTGCCAATAGAGAGAATGTAGTAGTTTTATCCCTACCTTGTATTAACATTTTTGGAAATGTACCTATTTTTAAATGTCCAAGATGCTTCTTTGTCTCACTCACCAAAATTATCAACAATATCTACACTGATCTAATGCAAAATTGATTTAGAGAGAAAACAAACGTGAAAAAACTAATCGACTTTCGTTTTTTTACAAGATACGAATGGCGAGCGATGGTATTTTGCCTATTCCCATAACGAAATGCTTTCAGATACTGTGCCAACTGCTATTTTTGTACGGGAAAAATCGAAATCGCTTTTCTAAATAGCCTTCTGGGGAACAATGAACTACTAACTCTTACGAGAGTCCTAAATGGTCTTTTATCGATCGTGAAATGCAAGAAAAAAACACATAAAGCAACTGGGACACGCGAGAATTTACACTATGCAACGTTGACACAATTTCTTTGTTGATCTAGTAAAGTTATTACTTTTTTCGAGTTTTAGAATTATTACTTTGTATAAAAAATAACGATCGCTAGGATTTTGATGAAAATTAATCTTCTTTTAATACTGTTTAATGTACAAATATGTTTTTTTGTAAATTGATCTTTGGTGGTATTGGTAGTGAGTGGTAAATTCTGAGATATTGAAAATTGCCATTCTCACATCTAACGGCAATATCCCTAAAACTGTCGGTCTAGATTAAATTTTGGTGGTTTCGGTGTTCTTTGCACAGTCAAATACACGTTATATCAGGGAATGGAGCAAGTCTGAGAAATGAAAAATTTCTGCTGTCTTTGCACGTATCTAGTCGTGAAAATTTCAGATTTTTTACCAATTTAAAACTCGTATAAAATCTCACGTAGAAGAAAATGGCATTAACAATATTTCGCTATTTTGTGTTATTTGAATAATATGAAGTTTAATTTTGTGACATGAAAAATTGCCATTTTTGCATCTAACTGTAAGATCACTAAAACTTTTGCTCTATATTAAAATTTGGTAGTTTTGTTGTCCTTTCCACACCCAATTACATGTTATATTATTGAATGAACCAATTTTAAAACATGATAAATTTCTGCCATTTAATAATTAATCTGCCATAATAATTAAAACACTTGGTATTTGTTTCACAATATATTCAAGATATTCTCTAACATGTTTCGGCCTCGCGACCATTCTCAAAGAGAGTTATGTATAAACTAAACTAAAGTTTCAAAGTGCTGTCTAATGGAAGTCGGTTTTTTCATCTCGTTAAATTTATTACACTATCAATAATTGGAGTATTTCCGAAATCTAGCTGGGTGTTTGTTAGGTTTTTGCCGTCGTATATGGCTTTTTTAATTTCGAAAATTTCCAGGTAATTTAACAGCCTGCTTTTATTGCAGCTATGTATTAATTTGGTATTATTAATGTTAAAAAAATGATTCTGGTCTATACAATGTTCGGCAAAGCCCGTCTTTCTCTGATTGTGTAAAATTGAATATTTATGTTCTTTTAGCCTATCATTGAGCGATCGGCCCGTTTGGCCTATATAAATAGCGTCACACATATTACATTTAATTTCGTATACTCCAGATTTGTCACAAAATTTTGCTCTTTCTTTGTTATTGTTTAACATCGATGTAAGATTATTCTTATTAACAGAGATAATATTAATATTTTCGTTCTTTAACTGATTTGTGATTCTTGAACTTAATTTGTGAATATAGTTTATAGCATGCCAATTTTTAGAATCTTTTTCGGGTGTTGCGGCATAAAAATGTTTGGTGTTGTTTTTCTTAATCTTGTTTTTTATCATTTTATCTATGATGCTTGGCTGATATCCATTATTCCTTGCGATATTTTTGATAATATTAAGTTCTTTTTCATAGCTGTCTTTTTTAAGTGGAATCGTTAGAAGTCTGTGGGTCATACTATGAAAAGTGGACATTTTTACATTCCATGACTGATTTGAACTTGCGTGAATAAATGTATCAGTATACGTGGGTTTTCTAAATATTTCGAATCGTAAAAATTTTCGAAATTAAAAAAGCCATATACGACGGCAAAAACCTAACAAACACCCAGCTAGACTTCGGAAATACTCCAATTATTGATAGTGTAATAAATTTAACGAGATGAAAAAACCGACTTCCATTAGACAGCACTTTGAAACTTTAGTTTAGTTTATACATAACTCTCTTTGAGAATGGTCGCGAGGCCGAAACATGTTAGAGAATATCTTGAATATATTGTGAAACAAATACCAAGTGTTTTAATTATTATCATTGTTACTATGTTTCACCAAGAGCCAACCGCGCAATCAATCAAAATTATTCTCATAGCTTAGGTTCTAGTAGAAATATTCTGATGAAAATATCAGTACTTATATAAAATTTTACGTACAATAAACAGGCATTAACAATTTTTAGGTATTTTTTGTTGCTTGAACGATATAAAGGTTAATTCCGAGACATGAAAAATTGCCATTCCCATATCCAATATCTCTAAAACTGTTGGTCTCTATCAAATTTTGGTGGTTTTGTTGTACTTTGCACACCAAAGTACATGGAATCAAGCAATTCTAAGACAAAAAAAATCTGCTATTTTTGCATGTATGTAGGCGTGAAAATTTCAGATTTTACACCATTTATAAACTTAGGTTCTAGCAGAAACATTCTGATGGAAATATCAGTAATTGCAAAAAGAATGATATAGAATAAAATGGCATAAAATGGCCACAAATGGCATAAAATGACACGATTTAAGTATTTTTTATTGTTTGAAAGATCTTTATCTTGATATTTGAAAAATTGCCGTTCTTGAATTTAACTACAACATGTCAAAAAGTAAGAGTCTTCGAGATGAACACAATAAGGATAATGTTCGGACCTAAGAAGGAAGAAGAGTACCGAAACCTAATGAATCACTACATAAAGACATCTTATCTTATCTTATCAAAGGCACATAAAACGAATTGGTATAGACACATCCACAGAAAGTAACAGGAAAGTACTATACTGGCCATCAGTAACTGGAGACCGGTGAGTAACAAGCCAAGGAAAATACTGTGAACAAGATGGAACGACCAAGTTGGAACAGATATAGGACGAATCGAGTTATCAGGGTGGACTTCGAAAATAATGAACAGAAAGGAATTGTGGACAAGGCCAAGACATTCAGTACACTATAGAGGCAACGGGAAGCAGATGGGGAGTGATCGGAGAAACTCCAACAAAATGATCAGAAGAACCTTCAATGGTGGCTTCAATTCCGCAGGAATGCTCAGCCGTAAATACATATAAAAATCTCTAAAACACTTAGTCCAAAGTAATTTTTGATCGCTCTGTTAAATACATGGTTTGTCGTGGAATAAGTTTCAAATTTTTGGCATGATTTTTTCTTGGATGTATATGTTGTGAAAATTATTTACAGCGAAACATATACAGTTTATATTTATTAATTATAAGGACAATCAATGCTCTATGAAAACTTGTCATCTCTCACTTACTTTGAATCAAAAATGTATCCAAAAATTTTCAAATAAATTCACACATCACTTTTTATCGAGAATACCTTTCGGTTTCACAACACCGCGAACTATGGAGAAAAAAGCTCGCCTCGTCGCGTCCCAAAGCTCGATTCGTTCGAAGCTTTGCGTTTGCGGAAAACCGCGAGGGAACTGCTGTACGCCTCAAACGGCGGAAACTCGGCCGGAATATAACGCGACCGGTACCGGCAAAGTCACACGGTTTAATCTCAGGTTTGTAATCGGGTGGCCCGCTGCAGTGACGACGCTGAAACGATCTACCGGTATACCGAGTGTACAGTAATTAAATAAATCATGTACAGGGTGTTCCGTATCGTCATGTTCAAATTTTGGGAGCATACAATTCTAAGACTAAAAAAAACACCGCGTTCAGGCGTCCGTTTATTGATTTTTTCTCGTCGCCACGAGACGGTGTTTGTTCTTTTTTCATAAGTGATTTCCGTACTTTTAGGATGTTGCGAGAATCGTTTCGCATATTTAGCTCACCCCTTTCTTCTATTTCAAGGGCTTCTCTGATTGTTCGAGCTTGTAGTTTGTAGTTTTCAATATTTTCTATTTCTTTGGCTCCTTCTAAGTGAAACCCTGCGGAAGTGGTTTGTCTCTTTTTGAAGTTGTTTTCATTGACTGGCCGAGAAACCTCTATTTGTTTGTGCTATGCATCTTTCGTAGCAGTCGGATCAACATACGCTATATACCCCATGATTTTCTAGTGTTATATTATTGAATGTATATAATTGAATTATATATTCTGACTTTATCCTTGGAGTTGTTGTTGACAGTTTGACAGTTGTTGTTGACAGTGTTGTCGTCTGGCTTGTAGAGTGTTCTGATCCAGTGTTTTCTTAATAGTCTTAGAAAACATAGTTTTCCATATCGTTTCCTTTTACTAATATTTTCTGATTTCTTAATTGGAATAGTTTCTCGCAATTCTAATTTTACAGTATTTTGTGTGTGCTATTTGTTCGCAGCTATCGAATATATGTTTGTATATATATATATATATATATATATATATATATATATATATATATATATATATATATATATATATATATATATATATATATATATAAAGGATATATATCTTTTATACCGCTAAGTGCGAGGAGGTTGCCTATATTAGGGCCCATGTAACATCGAATATTTTTACAGATGGTAGATAATGTCATGTCTAAATCATTCCTGGTGTCGATCCATTCGTTCTGTGAAGGACATAGAATTATTTAGGAACATACACGAGGTTACTACATATATATATATATATATATATATATATATATATATATATATATATATATATATATATATATATATATATATACGAGGCTATTAAATAATGAGACTGACGTGCTACAGACGTACTTCGCATGAGCCTTCTCTATCGAATCCAGTACCTCTCGCGTCTGTAAACAAATCCGTATAACCGTAGTCTCCGTTCGCACTAGAGTTGTTTTTTTTGTTTCGCCGGAAAAATGTCAAGTGTAACAATAGAGCAACGAATTGTTGTGAATTTTCTTATTAATTCAAAAAGCTCGAATAAGCAAATCAAAATTCAAAGCAATGATGATTATTTTTTTCGATATTCATGGGATTGTGTACCTTCACTGGATTTCTGAAGGTCAAACTATTAATCAACATTAGGTTCAAGTTTTTGCTGAACTCCGTGAAATAATAAGGAAAAAACTACCCGAATTGTGGCAGGACAAGTCATAGGTTCTCCATCAAGACAATGCGGCTCATTTCGTATATATATATATATATATATATATATATATATATATATATATATATATATATATATATATATATATATATATATATATATATATATACTTATTACATTTCTTCTTAAATTTGAAGATATGACTTGTTGAACGAAGATTCACTATAAATGATGAGATCAAAGCTGAGGCAACAGCGAATTTTACCGAGTTGAACAAATTACATTAAATATAATGAGGGTATTAAAAAGTTGTACCATTCCTCAATTAGGAAAAAAATAAAAAATCTTTTCTTTATCAGACAGGGAACTTTTTACATAACCTTCGTGCTAACCTAATTTCAACTCAAAGAGATTTCTGCTGTGGTTTGTAGAGATTCGATCTATACTGAATCGTTTCCTGATGATGCTAACATGGTTAGCGAAACGGGCATCGAGCCATTAAAAACAAGTAAATTAGTGTTTAGTGGTAAACCCCTTTGAGTTTAGTGTTTCATATCAAAAGTATTTGAATCTCGTTTAAGCTCAACTCTGTGTTTAACTGTGTCGTTTTATTTACGGTATTTACGCCTTTTTATTTACGGTATTATGAAACTTATATGGGGTATTATTACTGTCTATAACACGAATTATTTTCCATAGCATAATAAAATTGGACGAGTAGGGAGCAGTTCTTTGGATTTATTCACGTTTGCATGTATGCGATAAGTATCATATAGTATATAAGTGAGTAAAGTATATTAATAACAACGTGAGTCTTGTTCCTTTGACATATGTCAAAGCAAACATTTTCCAATATTACGTCCGTTATTTAGGCCATGTTTACTGAGATTATAGGGTGTGTTCACAAAACGCGATAACGAAATTCTCGAATTTATTTATGTTGCTGTAAATATCTTCGCGGTTGATTCACCCTGTAGTCTGAGCGTTTGCCGCGCCGCCTTTTGACACAAGACTCAATTAGGCAACGACGGCAATTATTCGTATATGTATATATTTAAAGTGTGTGGTCTCTGCTAACGTAAGATAACCAGACGACGGATGCACTGTCGCGACTCCAGAGGGAATCGGATATGTTTCAATCGTTGGAAACTGGGCTGCAGGAAAATTGCTGAGAATATGATAATACGAGGGGTGCTCTATATGTGCGATGAAAGACTTTTCTTGTTTAATTTCCACTTTATTATATTTATGTTTGACGATGCTTTTCGCTAACACTGTTGCTTTGTCAGAATGAAGCAGAGAAATCCACCCAGAGACAATTTATTGCCTGTACAAATTCAATAAAGGCGAATTGTTCAGACCTGTAGTTACTTCTACGGGGTGGGGCAAGTGTCATTTTAATTACAAGGGACTTGAATAAGTTCTCGCTGTTTCCAATACTACAGCCAACTTCATCGTGAAGCTCCATCATTAGGCTTTAAATGACAGTATATGTTATTCTGCTGAAGTGTAAACAACAATTTTAGAAGTAAAAACTTCTCTAGCTGCATTGAGCGATTTTCGGTAGGGGCAAAACTTCTGTTCGCGACTGGGTTCGCGTCACCGACATGCTAGTTACGTGTTGCGCCAGACTGGCGACGCCAGTTGTGTTTTAAATGTGTTTTAAATTAAATTATGTTTTAGATAATCATTATTTTAATTGTTTAATTGTAGAATCACTGTGCAGTACAAGAGTGAGTACGTAATATGCTAATATTTTAATGCAGAAAAATGAATAACAAAAACAAACCATTTATTTTCGAATATTTCCAATATTAGTATCAATATTTACGTTGAAAAATTTGATATTATTTATTTTTCTAATATTTAATCTTTACAATACATTTAATCTCTGCAATGAATATTTCGCAGTGGCTTAGGAGTTATCGTGGCAAAACAGATTTTTAGTTGTTCGATGGTACTTTTGTCGCGGATTTTAAAATAAAAAAATCCATAAAATTTTATAATAAATTTAAATTCTCAAAATTATTGTTTATTGGTTTAAATTGTCAGAAATAAAATGCGTGTTCTGTTATTTTTTGCAAAGTGATTATTTATAAACTTATATCATTCAATTTCACCATTAGAACTTTAGAAAAAAGTATTGTAATATAATTATTTTTTCTAAATGTCCATTTTCTATATTTGTTTAGATCCTCGATCCTACGTGAAAAAAATTATACATTTTTAAATTATGCATTTAAAGAATACTAAGTTAAAAATTGAAAAACAGTTATTTCAAAGTTTTCACTTCTGTCGGCAGTTGCCGTGACTGCCCACCTTTTTATTTCTTTTTTTTTTTGGTTTTTCACCACTATCTAAACTCAAAAAAATATCAAAATATCTGTTCTTATGTAATAAAAGAATCACTGGGTAAAAAACAAAACGGAGACAAATGTCTCAGTGATAGTATACCTGATCAGTGATTTGATCACTGAGAAATTTGTCTCCGTTTTGTTTTTTACCTAGAGATTCTTTCATTACGTAAGAACAGATATTTTTTTGAGTTTTAGTTCGTGGCGACAAACCCAAAAAAAAAGATAAAAATATATGAATACGCCTCATTCATTTAGACAATACTACGACAAAGTAATTTTACAGTATGATAACGTTCAGCCACATTTTGCAAAACCGGTCAAAACTTATTCGGAAACGCTCAAATGGAAAGTCCTACTACACTACACAAAAAATGGGTCGATTCGTGGATAACCTCAAAAGATGGAGCGTGGTGTCGACATGGTATTCGTATGCTGCCAGAAAGATGGGAGAAAGTAGTGGTTAGCGATAGTGGATAGTGGATAGCATGTTCTTTACTATTTTGTTTTTCTATAAATATAAATTTTCCATTAATTAACTTTTCAGAATTATGTCAATAAAATGGGTCAACTTTATATTCTTTTTAACACAGTTTCCATAACTTTTATTAACATATTTGGTGTTAAAGTGCGCGATTTCGGTATAGATGTTGCCCTTGAGTTGTTGTATGATTTAGGACTTAATTATGTAAACCATTTTTTTCAGAAAATCCCATTAAAAATAATCCGCAGCTGTCAAATCAGGAAATCTAGACGGCCACAGTAAATCTCCACTTCGAGGAATGAAACGACTAAGGAAAATGTTCTTCAAAATATTGATTGTTTTATGTAAGGTGGTGCCATCTTGTTTCTCCAGTTCTTACTCTGCCAATTGAGATACTAAAAAGTTTTGAATCATGTGTCTGCAGCGGCCACCGTTGTCTGTAACTGCAGTTTCACTATCGTCTTCAGAAAAATATGGTATAATCTAAATATAGTATGGTATAGTATTTATTGAGTTTAAGTAGTCAAACCGCCATCGTCGCAATCGCTGTGATTCTATTAACATTTGTCTTTTATTAATGGTCCGGTATACAAAACCCATTTGAGATAATATTCTCCGGAGGCTAGTTCTGCTGTAAAGAATGTTGGTTTCATCTTTCTTTAGTCGTTATTGCAAAGAAAGCAATGGAGGCACATTTTGCTTTTCATACATATCATAAATATTGCTTCGAATTAAGTCAAACACACCACATTTTAGCACGTTTGAATGAACTAAATGAAGTGAATTTGAGTTGATTTTTCAAAAAGGAGATGAAATGAACAGAATTACCAAAATGTGCAGAAACGAGCGCTCTTGAAGGAGAAGATCCTTCAAAAAATTGACACAAAGTTGACAATTGTCACTACAGAAATATAGGCAAGACAAACAGGAGTCGTTAGTACTATAAGAAGAATAAAATAGAAAAATATAATATTTTCCAAGATAATAAAACTGTTTGTGTTTCCGCTTTCTAAAAATGCGCGTGTGTTCATTTTTGTTACGTGAAAAATTTCGAGATCGTTCCGCTCACGTTCGAGTACATAAAAATACGAAAATACGGTACAGCGTTGATATTTACTGCCGTCAACTACACGAAACGCACACACATACGTTACTACGATCATAAATAACTGCGACGGTCGTTGCTTATTGTCTGTTTGATGTCGAATTGTCAGAATTCGTCAACTGGAACCGACCACTTCGAAGAAATGTGATCGATGAGGGTGCGACTGAAGTATTTGACACCCGTTTTGAAAGAAAAACGAAATCTAGTATTGTTTTCCAGACTTTTTCGAGATAATTAACCCAAAAGTTATTTTGCTCTTTATTCGAATGCGTGAAAACTTACGAAGGTCATTTAAAAAGTTCTCGGTTTGATAAACTTTTTAATGCCCTCAGTATAATGATGTTTGTCCAACTTTGCAAAATATGTAATTATCTCAGCTTGTTCATCATCATTTGCAGTTAATGATGCTTGTCCAGAGAGACACTAAGCCCCAAAACTTGCAAATACGGCGCACATGGAAGCATTTCGAAGCGTGGTTCATGGATTTTCGAAACAACAACTCTGGTCGTGTGTACAGGCGCATTGTTATAGTGAAAAGCATTTTGTTTTGGGCAGATGTGGCTGCTTAGCCCGAATAGCACTTTTCGAATCACACTCGTACATTAATGCTAACAAGCAAATTGTAGTTCTATTCAACAAAACTTCATTCCTTCTGCTAAAATCCTTATAAGATCTACTCCTAGGTTCTTTCATATTGATCCCAAACAATGTTTAACTTCAAATTGATATTGTCGATGTTCATATAAACATCCCTCTCCATTTTATCCATCACCATAATCGATTTGATACGGAGACATTGTCAGGAAAAATTAAGACAGTGTGGATGTGGACCAGTTTAAGGCAGCTCAACCAACAATAGCTTGGCCTCTGAGATGCCCAAAAGAAAGAGCGAGGGGGTCACTGTCTAACAGAGACAGATAACGGAGAGTTCCTCAAATGTACAGTACTTAACCTATGTTAAAATTACGAATGCACTGCTTCGAATAAGTTCTCGCGTGTAAGGCTACTGCGCATCCAAACCTCGGAGGTCAAACTATGTTGGTTGAGCTGTAATATGCAGGGTGAAACTAAATTTTTGAAAAATTGAGATAATTTAAAAACGGTTGAAGATATCAGGTTCAAAATCGAGGTACTTTGGTATTTGAAGGCGACAAATCCGAATTTGGTTCTGGCTTTATCCTACTTCCTAGATGGCGCTTGCTACCTACTTTGTGGGGAATTAACTCGCTCATATTTTTTTACCGTATAAAGCTGAAGAATGTTGTGTACAAATTATGTACACATACGTAAGTCTCGATGACATCTGCAATTAGAAGGTATGAAGAGCTACACCCAACCAGAATTATCCTAGATCGACAAATTTTTCAAATAATTTTCAATCAGTTAGGCGAAACAGATTCGTTTTATTACAACAATTCACCCTGTATCTTTTTAATAACTAACATTTGCTAACACATTTATCGGCTAAATTCTCTTATTTTGATCTCTACTATCACCAGTTGCTCTATGGCGGATAAGTTATGGGACACCCTGTGTAAGTGTAAATATAAACTAGAACAAATATACGATATTAGCTTGAAAAATTGTGTGAAGGGATAGAGACTCTGATGGATAAGAAAATAGCAGGGAAGGTGGGATGGTTTAAAAAAAAATAAAGGGAGGAGAGTCGAGTGTGGTTCTGTTTGCTTGGATAAATGTTAGAGTTTGATATAATACTCATGGATTTGACGTTGGCCATGTGAATAGAAACAACGAGGTCTGTAAATAAAATAATAAGACTGGTAGAGTGGCGTTCGATCTGGCAACATTGTCGGATTCACCTTTGGGAGAGGGGAGAAAAAGTCTTGGAGGGAGCTCTAGTGAGTTCAAATTCGTACTGAAGACGCATCAGATGGTAGCCGCCTCCCCTCCAAAGGGGAAACCAACTGTGTGGCAACGGAGATCGATCGCTACACCACCAGTGCCATTACTTTATTTCGATACCTCGTATAACCAGAAAAACTTTGTCCAGTGTAGGTTTGAGCTCTTTTTCAACATCCCCCGTACCTTTATTATAACTACATATGATTTTCTCCCGAAATTTTTATTTTAGTTTGGTTTTAATCGATCTGGTACCATATCAACCCACTCATAACGTTACTTTATGGTCTCACATATGCGTTGCGCTGTTAAATACAGACATTAGATCATGGTGTTATTAAAACCGCTGATCTATTTATATGTATTGACCTGTCGGTGCCTTAAAAATGACATCATTGGCGAATATCAACAGAGAGTCGGTTACCAACGCATCTACCTTGAATGAAAAAAATGTATGTTGTTTTTTTCGGGAAAAATACAACGGAAACAGGCGGTTCGTTTAATAAACAACGCAATACGAGGGTGGAATGAAAACTTACTATTTTTTAAGTGAAATCCTTTTTTTTTTGGTCGAATATATTTTTTTTTAACATGATCTCCTGTTAGCTTAATACGCTTTGCCCAATGATTTTTTTTCAAGTAAAAATGAGTTGAAGTAAAATAATCCCCTGTTTCGTCGATGATCTCTTTATTTGAGATAAATTTTTCCTGGCAGCCATTTCTTCATGTTTATAAAGAGAGATGTTGAAGTGGATTAAGCCCGGCGAATGAGATGGTACAGGAATATCTTTGATTTCTGCCGCATATAAAATACCAGCAGAAATTATTAGAAGCAGGATTCAAGAATACACCGAATTTTTTTTTGAGAATAACAAGGCGGTTTTTACAAGGGGCAGACCAAGCACGGATCAACTGTTTGTGCAGAGCTAAATATTAGAAAAAGCAGTTGAATACGATACCCATATCTTCTAGATATTCGCGGACTTTAAAATATCTGAAATCTGATCAATAAATCAAGTAAGCATATATGTAACGATAGTTTCTCGGGTATCCCGTGTTAGCTGAATGTCCACTGGTAGACCGTTTCGCTGACGTTTCGATGGAATCTCATCCATTATTTTCACAGTATTTACTTGACGGTGTTTTGACAACTAATGTTGCATAGTCGTAAAAGCATTGATCATCAAAACACCCACGAGTAAACGCTTTGAAAATGATGGATGAGATTTCATTGAAATGTCAGAGAAACGGTCCACCAGTGGACATTCAGCTAACATGGGGTAACCGAGAAACTATCGTTACATATATATATATATATATATATATATATATATATATATATATATATATATATATATATATATATATATATATATATATATATATATATATATATATACATACATATATATATATATATTATATATATATATATATATATATATATATATATATATATATATATATATATATATATATATATATATATATTACATACATATATATATATATATATATATATATATATATATATATATATATATATATATATATATATATATATATATATATATATATATATATATAAATATATAAATATATGGGTTTTTTTCGGGAGTACATCTGGTTGTCGAGTTGGTCCCTGTCGGGAGCTTGCAGACGTTAAGCGACAGTAGGCACCGAAGATGCCAAATGAGATTTTGGCGAAACGTCTGCAAGCTCCCGACAAGGACCAACTCGACAACCGGATGTACTCCCGGAAAAAACCCAATACATGTTTTTCCATCCGTGAAACAGACGCACAAACATATAATAATAATATTCAGCTCTACAGGCCTAGTGGCCCTTGGCTTCGAGTTCTTTCACTCTTCTTTTCCAACTTTTTCTGTCCAAAGCATCAGTCTTCCAATCCCTCACTCTTACTTACCTCAATGTTTGGTTTTTTGTACAGTCCTTCTATTTCTTTGTTTGTTCTTCTAAATTCATTCTGAACTTTAACTCCTCCAAACATTCTCCTTAATATTTTTCGTTCCCAACCTTCCAACTTAGTTTGTTCCTTCTTCGTCATCGTCCATGTCTCGCACGCATAGGTAAGCGTGGGCCTTAGTATTGATTGGTACACTCTTACTTTTGCTGCTCTTGTTATATTATTTGCCCTTAAAATTTTTGAAATCATTCCTGCAGCTTTGCTTCTTTTCGCTAGTCGTTTCTCTATTCCCTTTTCTTCATCCCCCTTTACTCGTTAGTGTTATTCCCAGATATTCAGCTTGTTCCACTTTCTCTATTGTATACTTCTTATTTACTGCACAATCAATGACTAAATTAGGGGAGAGTCCTTTGGTGCTATCTTTCATTACCATATATTTGGTCTTGTTCTCGTTAATTGTTAAGCCATATTCTCTCGCCTTTCTTTCCAATATCTTGAAAAACTTTACTACTTCTTCCTTGGATCTCGCCATCAATACAATGTCGTCGGCATAAGTCAAGCATTGGTGTCTTTTACCATATATTAACCCCTTGGTATTGATGCCACTCTCCCTCAGAATCACTTCCTGCACCAGATTGAACAGAACTGTTGACAGTGGATCGCCTTGTCTCAGTCTTTTTTTTACAATGAACTCCTCAGGCATTGCTCCATCGACTAAAACTTTATTTACTGTTCTCCTGACAGTCATCTCCATCAACTTCCTCAACTTTTCCGGGACTCCCAGCTGTCTCATTGCTTGGAACACCTTTTCCCTGCTAATGGAGTCATATGCTTGCCGATAATCTCTTAACAGCAAATGTAAGCTCAAATTTTGCTCATAAATATTCTGTTGGATCTGTTTCATGATGAATATCTGGTCGGTTGTTGATCTTCCTGCCTTGAACCCTCCTTGGTATTCCCCTACTTGTTCGTTATTGTATTTCTCTAGTCGATCTTTAATCATCTTGGTCATCACTTTGTAGGTCACGTCTTGCAGTGCAATTCCTCGGTAGTTATTACATTCCTCCTTAGCTCCTTTTTTGTGGGGGGTATTATCAGCGTTTTATTCCATTTCTCTGGCATATTTTCTTCTTCCCAAATTCAGTTCATTAACTTCCATGTGCTTGCCACCAAAGTATCACCACCGTGTTTCAGGATTTTAGTTGTTATACTGTTTTCTCCAGCACTTTTGTTATTTTTTAACTGCTTTATACAAACTTCTACTTCTTCATATATATATATATATATATATATATATATATATATATATATATATATATATATATATATATATATATATATATATGAAAAACAGAAATTTTTCATCCGTACCTCTCTCCACGTACCTCTGCTCATCTCAAATCAGTCGCCGTCACCATGCCGAGACAAGTACCTCCCAGGACCGGTTTCTGGCCTCACAGCCGTCATCAGCTGGGCTCGAGCTGATGACGCTGATATGTCAATATATATATATATATATATATATATATATATATATATATATATATATATATATATATGTTGAAAACGACGTATAAACGATTGGATGTACTCCCGGACTAATAGTCTAATTAATTCTTCCATCCGCGAAATACTATGAACTAACATTATATACCTTTACGAGGAGGAGATTTTCAAAACTACCAGAACTTATGAAAGCTTCGAAAAAAGAGATACACTTTGCTTTGCAACCTCATGTTTCTTATCAACTGTCGCAACGAAAACCTCCAACCAACTCTCACGAAACTGGCATACCACACAACAACAAGAAGAACAAAAGTTATCCTGAACAAAGCCAGCACGCACCTATTAAAAGAACAAATAAGCCAGACTAGGAAACAAGTAAGCCAGATAGAACAACAACTCTTCAATCTCCATCTATCTTTAAGTCAACAAATCCATTACCTACTTTGGAATAAAATAGAATTTTTGACACATTGGCGCACAGAATCAAGCAAAAAAAATCACTTTCAATAGACTCCAAAACAAATTAAATAAGGATAAAATCCAGATAAGGACAGTCGCAATCAACCAATACCAACATAGACCAACGATATATTCCCGGACTAATATCCTGATGTCATATTAGCTTGAAATTTACTGACTTTTCACTCTTTCCTCGTACACTATAAAAATAAATTTAAATATCTAGTAAATTATGTGACACGTACAGGCAAGTCAGTCGTATATTGTCAGGAATTATTTTTAAAAATCGAATAAAATAACGTGTACAGACATTACGACATGTATGACATAAGCCTACAATCGATTACCAACAAATGAATGTGTTTGTTACCGTTATTTTTAACAAACAGTAAACATTCTAAACTTTAATTCAACATTGTCGCTCAAAATAAAGCTGGAGCAAAATGTTAAAATCTCTGTGTAAAGTGGCGGTGATTTTAGACGGTTCGTTGGGACAGATAAAAAGATTTCTCCGGGAAGAAATTCATTGTTTATATAATTAGTACAGTTTATGAATGCAGACACAAATTTCAAAAGGACTTAGTGGCAAATCTCCGAATAACAAAGCTCAACTTTTTGCGAATGGCGACGAATTAACGAAGTCATGAAGTGCTCTGGCGACGAAGTCATGAAGTGCTCTGTATTTTCAATGCACAGAACACCGATTTTGATAATTAGTTTCG
Source organism: Cosmopolites sordidus (assembly GCA_031761425.1). Taxonomy (NCBI): domain Eukaryota; kingdom Metazoa; phylum Arthropoda; class Insecta; order Coleoptera; family Curculionidae; genus Cosmopolites; species Cosmopolites sordidus. The sequence goes on from JARFXV010000826.1 coordinate 492,862, forward strand.
ACAATTTGCAAGCGTTGCTCTGATGTTAAACGTTCCATGATGAAATGTCCGACTGTTCTGAATAATGTTGACACTAGAGGTGAGCAAACTCACGGTTCGTTTGTCAGCGACTTATCGGAAGTTGGGACCCACTAAAAAAATCACCCTTTACATGTAATCTTTCGAAAATTACTTTGCAACTGCTGCTGGTCGTGATGAAATTCAACCAGTTTTCTTTTCTATTGTACAGACCATGTGTGATGGTTCTGAATACGTTGTCAAATGAGCTTATATTAGTTAAAACATAAGAATGAATGGTTTGATGCTGACATCAGTTGATGTATGGCTGATTTTTAATTTGGATAACCTTCACTGCTGCTTTGTCATCGTTTGTTTAATGACGGAATGTTTGCATTGACAAAATTTTCAGTGCGGAAAAATTAAAATTCGGCTCTTTTTATATTTTTGTTGTAGGTGTGAAAGTACTATTGCGTAAAATCTGTAAATATTGACATTACGTAAATTACTTGGTTTGCTAATTAATGTAAATAGTTTTTATTAATACACACATGTCATCAATTCGACATAAATTTGCGAATTTAAAATAATTATTGACACTATTTTTTATTGTCAAATAAATATTTTTATATATATTTTTTGTAACATTTCAATTCTAATGTTCGAAGAATTACAGAAAAATTAATAACCGAAACGAACATACATATATATATATATATATATATATATATATATATATATATATATATATATATATATATATATATATATATATATATATATATATATATATATATATATATATATATAGATCAGTTCAATATGAAGAAATCGCCAACAATGTACTTCAAACGGCTGCTTCAATAGCACCAGAAGAAAAATGTCTCAAACAAACAAAAATCCCCAGTGAGACCATTGATTTAATGAAGAAACGGCGAGCAATGAGAAATGCAGGTAGTCCTTTTGGCAGGGTCGAGTACACTGAGCTCTGCAAAACTATAAGAAAACGTATCAGAGAGGACACACGCCGATGCAATTTGCAGCTAGTGCAAAAAACCCTGGAAGAAAACAAAGGAATTAACAAAGCTAAAGAGAAGCTGAGAAACAAAAGAATGCAAATATATGCTTTAAAGCGTGAGGATGGCACAGTGTGCAGGGCGCGTACCGAAATGTTAGAGATTGTCAGAGGGTTTTATTCCCAGTTATATGAAGATCAGAGCCAGTCAGGGACAGCAATACCCACGGAAGAACAATTTATAATGCCAGATATCCTAGTGGAGGAAGTAACAAATGCTATAGAATTGATGAAGAACGGCAAGGCTCCAGGAAAGGATAGTGTAACTGTCGAAATGCTTAAAGCTGGTGGTCGGACGTTACATAAAACACTGGCAAAATTATACTCAAACTGCCTCAAAGAACAAAAAGTACCTGACTTATGGAAAAATGCAGAAGTGATCCTTTTACATAAAAAAGGAACACAGGAAGATTTAAAGAACTACCGTCCAATAAGCCTCCTATCAGTGATGTACAAAGTTTTCACTAAGATAATTTCTAAAAGAATATTAAAAAACTGAATGACGCACAACCAAGAGAACAAGCAGGATTCAGAAGTGGATTCAGTGCAATGGATCACCTCCAGGTTGTACAGCAGGTCATAGAAAGGCACAATGGATACATCATGCCACTGTGCTTGGCTTTTATCGACTACGAAAATGCATTTGATTCCATCTCAAAGCATGCGATAATGGATGCACTGCTTAGCCAAGGTGTAGAGAGAGCCTATGTAAACCTATTAGAATCGATATATGATGGAGCTACAGCCACAATTCACCTTGATGATCTTGAAGTGGGAATTAATATAGAACGAGGTGTATGGCAGGGTGACGCAATATCGCCTATTCTTTTCTCGGCTGGCCTTGAAGAAGTATTCCGTAAACTGGATTGGGAACAGGATGGTGTAAAGATCAATGGTGCAAACTTAAACCATCTTAGATTTGCAGATGATATTATTCTCATTTCACAAGACCCAGAGGAGTTGCAAAGACGCATACAAGAACTGCAAAGGGCTGGCGAACCATTTGGCTTGAAAATAAACCTGGAAAAGGGTCAGGTTATGTTCAATAACTTCTACTAACTAACAGAAAGTCCTGCGTATGGATCAGGGAACAAACAAAAGTCTGTGACATCATTGGAAGAGTGAAACAGTTGAAATGGAGATGGGCAGGCCATATAGCGAGGCGATGGGACGACAGATGGACCAAGGCAATCCTGGAGTGGATACCGCTTGATCGCAAACATCCGCGAAGAAGACCGAAAGCACGATGGATTGATGACATCGTTAAGTATGTTGGACCCGAGTGGCAGAGGAAAGCCCAGGACCGTGAAGGTTGGAAGCATGCTGAAGAGGCCTTCATCCTGCAGTGGATCGATGCGGGCTGATGATGATGATGATGATGATGATGATGATGATATATATATATATATATATATATATATATATATATATATATATATATATATATATATATATATATATATTTATATATATTATATATATTTATAATATGTAGTGTTAGATTTTCTTGGACTACCCTCCAATGAGACAGCAGTAGCTGAGTGTCATCACACACCCAACCGTTGGGTCCACAATCTCATGTGGAACACACAACAATCTGCGTCTCCGCCTAAATGATCCGACGGGAGGTCGGTGAAAACATGGGTTGTTGGCTATGGATAATGTCTCCCTATTCTTGATGGTATGGTATATGTCGGCGCCCTGAAGAGTCTGAACCTCGAGAGACGAAACATGTGTCATACAGTTGAAGGGATAGGTGGGACTCCTTCCCGGTTCCCGGATATATATATATATATATATATATATATATATATATATATATATATATATATATATATATATATATATATATATATATATATATATAAAATATTTATTTACCTGACTGTTTAATATTGTTATTTTTTCGTATTTTATTAAAGTTTCGGTTTATTTTATTAAACTATCCTCAGAGCAATTATAATTCTACAATATATATTATTTTTATAAACGGTGCAAATTTATATTTTAACACATATCAGCTATATCTTGTTGAAGGATTGAGTTTTTTAAAATTTGTTTACATAAAATATGATATTTTTCTTTAAATTTACATATTTTTAACTTTGATACATTTTATAAATTTAATAATAATATATAATCTAATAATACAATAATAAATTAATGTTAAATAATATTTTTTTTGCATCTAATATGGTTACAAGTGCAAAATCCAAAGTTGTTAAGTTATAATAAAAAAATCTAAAGGTAACAAATCTATATAAAAAAAAAATTACAAGACTCAATTATTCAAGATGTAGCAGATATGTGTTAAAATATACATTTGCACTGTTTATACAAAGTAGAATTGTAATGGTTAAATAAAATAAATCGAAACGTTAATAAAATAGTAAAAAAATAATACTTATTATATATTATTATTATTCAAGTATGAGCCCTAATGGACCACGCGAAGTACAGTTAGAAGCGTTTGTTGTTGTTAACCTTCCTGCGCCCATACTGATTTCATCCTTTCGCTATGAGCTTTTTGTCTTTCGTCAGACCAAGTTGTTCCAGTCTTCCTACATTTTTGTCTCTGGCCAACCTCCCAAACGTTAACCTTGTGTCTGAAACAGCCTCTATCCTGAATTTCACCTTGTGTGATATTTGCTATATATTATATATATATATATATATATATATATATATATATATATATATATATATATATATATATATATATATATATATATATATATATATATATATATATATATATATATATATAGGCAGTTGTGAATTTTAAATAAAACAGGGTTTTCTATAGTACAGTAATGAAATATTTATTGATTTGTAATCTGTACTATTCTGCTAAATTTCAATAACGCCTAAATGTATCGGAATTTCGTTGATATAGCGTTCAATTTAGACCTTTAGTGCTTGGGTGGTCGTGGGCTTGTTGGAGTAAACCTGAGACTTCCGAAAACCCCATAGGTTCACAAAATCCATAGGTGTTAAATCGCAAGATAGTGGCGGCCAATTTTGGTCACCAAAACGGGAGATGATACAATACCATTAAAAGATTCCTGCTGAAACCACATGCCGTCAAGAGCAATATCTTCCAATTGAGGGACAAAGAACTGGGTTGTCATATCATGATAATGTTCGCCAGTTACCTACCTCGTTTTCAAAGAAAAATGGTCCAATGATTCCTCCAGACCACAATGCACACCAACCAGTGAGACGTTTGGGATGCACTATCTATAATGGAGAGGCTATGTATAATGGATAATATGGAGACGAGGAAAAAGCACTCTTTTTGGGTTAACAAGGGGTGTCTATTTTATGTTTGAAGTACCGGGTTCTAAAGAAGTTCTATGAGGCCAATCTTTCTTACTGTTATGCTCTTTTGTTGCCCTACTGTTCTATAGACACAAAAAAGCAACATTTTGTAAATCTTCCTTGAAGTCCTAGCAATAAACCTATCAGTTTTAAACCACATTTTAATAAACCCATGATATAAAAGAGAAGTAGGTACTTGAAAATGGGACGTGCTAAGCCATTTCTGTGAAAAAGTGTTTTAATACCTACCTAAATGAAACGCAGAAAGGTTATTATTATTCTCATCAATGTTACAAAAATCATGTCGACCTGACAATGAATCTGAAACTGTCAAGTCAATTTTGCACGAAAATTGTCGATCTGATGGATGTGGTTTGCGATATCATAACAGTATTCTAATCGTTCATTATTATATGTAGGCTACAGGTCTTGAAAACCCGAAACATGTGCAAGTCATTTTTCAAAATTCGGCATAAACTAAGTGGAGAAATTTCCAATTGTGCACCAGTTTTGTCGTTGACTCAACGTTTTCGAAGACTCCTCCACAGTTTTTCTTCACACGCACAATATTTTCAGCGCATCGCGCCATCCTTGGACATCTAATTCGGGGCCTATCCCCAATTGTTCGGAATTCTTCAAATTGTTTGAATAAACGATACATTGTCGTTTTATGAGACGCCGGACGATTAGTTCGCCTAAATTCGCGTTGAGTTGTGTACATTACAACAATTTCACCATGTTCTTTTAGGGCGCATTTATTCATAATAAATCTTGCACGTCTGCACTGCACAACAGTTAAATCCAAACTGTCGCAAATATCACGAAATAAAATGGCAAGACCCACCCACTATAACATCTTCCTGGTAGACGTTTGATATAATTAAATATCTGTTTTTATTACTGCATGTATTTTGCTTCACGGCCAAAAAGTGATTCATAGTAATATCTGAACTAGTAGAAAAACAATATTTCTAATTATAATAAAGGTAAACATTCTGACCAGATCTTTATCTGTGATAAAAAAAGGTCTCGTTTGTGTCCTTGGAATATATTACTTATAAGATTGGATTTAGCACCATTAAAATGAAGTGCACTTTTAATTCTATGAGGCGTTTAATCAAATACAAACGCATTCATAATGGATTTGACCTTACATCTTTTTCTGTATGTAATATTAATGGATGTGAATATTGGTCGTTAGATATATTCATCTGCATTCATATTGTGTAATGTTTATTTTTGACCAGGTTGGATTTTTAAAAATGTTTACTATCGACCATATCTTTGTTAGTACTAATTTTTCAGTTTTATTTGATCAAATGTTGGTATCATTTAAACCCCAAAATCATTTAAACATTGAGATCTTTCTGCTAGTATTCATAATAAGGAGATAAAGTGAAAAGTGAACATATTTTTCCAGTCTGATCACAAAAGTGATTACATTTCTCAAAAGTAGTTTCGATTCTAGTAACTCTTCATGAACTTTAGGCCGATATGCCATTTAGTTTTAGAAGTTCGGAGTAAGTTAGAGTTGCATGACCATAGTTTTGGATTGTTTTCCAGTGATAAAATTCCCACTAATTTCCTTCCTTCCTTCTTTACTATTCTCTAATAAGCTAACTGCTAGGAAATTTGACTGGATGACACTGATTTCCTGTTTGACACTATTTTCATTTAAAATTTCGCTCGTTGGTATACGAGAGTAACCTGAAAAGATTTTTTTGAAGTGAAAACTTCTGTAGGCGCGTTTTTGCTGAGGAGTGGATGTAAGTGAACCGTCACGCTTGGGTCGATGACGCTGAATCGGGTTTACTCGACTCCACTCGACATCAAGCGCGCTTGGGTCGGTGACGCACTGAATAGTGTATACTCGGCTCCAGTCGTCATCTGCCACGTTTTGCATGTTATCAGGGTAGTATTTTAATAATATATATATATATATATATATATATATATATATATATATATATATATATATATATATATATATATATATATATATATATATATATATATATATATATATATATATATATATATATTAAAATTGAAAAATTAGAAATTTTCACTTCTATTGTATGGTCATAATCACACACCCATTTTTTTTCTTCAACTTCAACTCCTATACGAATATGAAGACCTTCTCATTCGATGAAAATATCTGTCCTCTGAGCGAAATTTTGAGCCTAGGAAAGAGAAAAAAGTCGCTGGGGGCCAGATCTGGTGAATATGGTGGGTGGTCAGTCAATTAGTATCCCAATTCGTGAATTTTTATCATGGCGGCCACTGAAATGTGAGACGGTACGTTGTTTTCGCGGAATAAAACTTTCTTTTTCTTCAAAACGTGTCACCCAACGCGCGATTAGCTTTTTCAAATCTTTATTCAATATACGACAAACACGTTCTTTCGAGATGCTCACAGCCTCCGCTATCTCTCTATCCTTAATTCGCCGGTCGACTAGCCCCATTTATTGAATTGTATCAAATGTTATCGGTAGTGGTTGCAGTTTTTGGGCGTTTCGAACGTTCATCCTCAACCAAGCTGGTATAGTGCGTTTCAAGATATATCGTTGATCGATTGGCTGTCGTAACGAAACCCGGCAAAGTTGCAAGAAATGTAAACAGGGCCGGCCCTAATTAAAAATTAATTAATTCAACTAAAATTAATTTTATACCTGGTTTAATAGTTTCGAAATATTTTAGTTTAGTTCGCATTCTTTTCTTAAACAGTACAGTTCTTTAATTTCGATCGTATTTTTTGTTATTCCAAACGTGCTAACAATGTAGCGTTCTTGGTAATAGTTCTCCGGTAGTGCTAATTTTAAAAGAAAACATTTAATTGCTAATTTCTAAGCAAATTGCTAAAAATGTGTATGTTTCTTGATTGACTAGGGGGGTTAATGTAAATACCGAAGCATAAACGTCTTCATTAACGAAAACTCCGTTGTCTACAGTTAAAGATATTGTGACGAAGCCAATTAAAGCCAAAAAAGTCTTAATTCGAAGTAAAATATTTGTTATGTATGAAGAGCAAGGAGTGCCTACATTGCATTCATTGCAACAGCGACTAAGGAAAGATGAAACCAATATTCTTTGAAGCAGAATTAGCCTCCGGAGAATGTTACCTCAAATGGGTTTTGCATATCGGGCCATTAATAAAAGACAAATATTAATGGAATCTGAACGGAAAAAATACAGATTAGAAAATCGTCCCATTGTCTACCTTGATGAAACATGGTTCGATACACATGAGACGCCAGCACGAGGACGAAGAAACTTCTATCGACCGGAAAGGTCATATATAGTGTTTTCTGGGATTCCCAAGGGGCATCATCTTTATCAACTATTTGGAAAACAGAAATACGATTACAGGAGAGTATTATGTTGATTAATATTCAAATTTCATGAAGAGTTGATAAGAAATAACCCTCATTTTGCTAAGAAAAAGGTGATCTTTTACCACGACAATATATCCATTCATTCGATGGCGGTTGTAACCGCGAAATTGGTCAATTTGTGCAACGAATTGATGCCGTATCCGCCATATTCTCCGGACTTGGCTCCCTCCGACTTTTTTTCCTTTCCAAACATGAAATAATTGCCGCCTGGAAAGGAATTCACATCACATGAACAGATCAGAAGAAATCTAAAAAGAGAATCGATTTTCGATCAGAAAAACAATATTTCAAACAAAAGTTCCTGACTTTTCACTTTACCCTCGTATATATTTATGTTTTGTGGTAAAAAACCCGAATTTATTTTAAGAACAATCCTGTAATATTATAAAACGTTTTAATACTTACTTAACATAATTGTCGTATTGTGATTTCACTTTTTTCAGGGTCACATAATCAAAGCGCTAATCCAAAACTGTTTCGTTTTCTTCTCGCAAACATTCACCACGACGCAAATGAGAATGCTGTACGACCAACTGATAACCATTTCGATCACGGCATTGTCGATTTCGATTTCAATGTCGCGGATATGCTATAAATATTAGATGCGACCGGACCGCTGTGGTTTTGGCAGCGCGCTGAATCGCACTGGCACTTGTTTTTGCTGTTTTGTATTCTTTTTGCTTGATTGGCAGTTGTGGTAATTGTGCGTTTTGCATTTTGTTTGAAATACCGGTCTATACGTCAAGGTACAAGGTGAAGATTGCTCAGTAAGCTAGCGATTGTTGATCTGTTGTGTGGTAACTGAATATTTAATCCATTAACGGCGAAACACATTGAAAAACAAATTTGAATGTGTTTTTTATAAAAATATTTTGAAATTACATACGTGGCAGAAACTAATTTTTATTATTTCATATGAATTTTGTTCCTCCCATTTGCTGTCCCGATAAAAAATCCTCCTTCCATTACATTTCTGCCTGTCCTATATTTTTCTGTTAGAGTCCATGTCTCGCTATTGTACATTAATGTTGGTCGGATTACCTTTTTAATCACTGTTGTCTCTATCTCCTCCGATATTTCTTTCTTTCCACGGAAAGTTGTCTTCATCATGTCAAAGATTTTTCCAGTTTTTTTTCAGTCCATCGTTTATTTCTCCTTCATCTCCATTCCTTCTTTGTTCTCGATTGTCGAACCCGACATTTGTAGCTGTCACTTATTCTATTCGCTTTCCATTTAATTATATGCTATGTTTCTTATTTTCTTTGGATATGATCATACCCTTTACCTTGTCTTTGTTAATTTTTGTCTGCTCTTCGTTCAAAATTTCCAAGTAGTGTTGAAGGTTTTCTTCTGTATCTTCTTTCTGTATCCGCTACTGTATGGCCATGTTATCTCCAAACATCAATTCGATCAATTCAATCTATTTCAATTTCCAGTATGATGGAAATTCCAATAGATTTTTTTCACAAGTTGTGTAGTGTATCTTACAACAGCTTTTACATCTTTGACTGATGTTTTAGCGATCCCCCACTGTTTTTTTTTTCCGTAATATTTCAATTACAAAAAAATATATTAACAACAATTGTCTTGATGAAACAAAAGGGTTTCTTAACCCTCTTTTCACATTTCTTTAATTTTTCTCCGTTCAGATACTGATTTTGGTGTTTCTTTGATTATACCCAGTCTCTACGGTGTTCCAGCTTTTTACTACCCCTAATATAATACGATTTGTTCAACTCTATAAAATAAGCCGTTTTCTCAGTTTTGACTTCATCATTTGAAGTGAATCTTCGCCCGGAGAGCCAATTATTCAGGTTTGGGAAGAGAACGCAACAATCCAAGACGCGTGTGCAGATATATTAGAGCGGTGAAAGACCGTTGTTCCTTTGGCCAGATCTGGACCTTTAGCCCTGGTGATGGTCTTGTCTCTTTCCAGGTAATTTATCACCACTACTCCACGAAACATCGCAAAAAACAATATGCACTTTCAATTGCACTTCAACACCCACTGTTTGAACTGCTGTTTCATTTCTGGCGTACTCAAAGTTCAAATTTAGTTTGGTCAGACTTGCGCCATCTCTGGATCAGGCCGAGAATTTTTCGAAATATTCTCGTAGCATTAGTAAAAGGGAACTTTCTTTAATTTTGAATCACTTTCTATTAGTGCTTTTGTGTAAGGATTTTAATAAAACTACGTCGGTTATTTGTTGAAAATTATTTTTTTCTGTATTTTTGGTATAAAAAAATCGATACAAATCAACTAAGGGGAAGTACACGATATTAATAAAATACAAAATATACATGTTAACATTTTAAAGTAAGTGCTTTTTTTCTTTCTCTGTACATTATCACAGTAGGGCAAGCTCAAAGAATCTTGCTTGGTATATCATATAAAGTGGTTCATGGTTTTTTTTCCATTTCCGAATGAAATACCACATATATTACTGTAAAATTATTTCGAAATATCCTTAAACTAACTATTTACAGACAGTAGAAATACGGTTTGTTAGAAAGCAAATTTTGTAGTAATAACTTTAATAAACGTAGAAAAGTATATGTCACTATATAATGAGGGTTTTTTTTAAATTTTATGTACATCTCCATTAATGGGGATTAGTATCTCATAGTATCATAAAAGAGATCAGTGCTCTGCTAAAACACAACTATATATATATATATATATATATATATATATATATATATATATATATATATATATATATATATTTATTATCGGGGGACGCAAATATCAGAAGAAAAGAACGATATGAAAGTACGGCAAACATACGCAGCTTAAAGAATATGAAAAAATATCGATAGGGTTTCCCAAAGAACCAGAAAAATGACTTGTCTAAAGTTTTTAATCGTTTTTATCTAAAGGATATGAAAAAAGGAACGCGAAGATCTCCAGATTTCAACAACGCTTTCAACAAAAAGTAATTAGAGAAATTAAAGAATGAAGGGTACAGGAAATATCGGACTAAAATCTCTAGAAATATTAGTTGTGTGATTGAGAAAATATCTAATACAACAAATGTTATAAATGGAAACTGTGAAATTCAAGAGATTATACGTAGAGCAAAGTAGAAAGTGCAAAAGAATGTATAGAGAAAAGGAAATAAAACGAAACACTAGTTAGAGAAATAGACGAACACTATCAAAGAAAGGAAATCTATATCAAAGTCTATATCAAGGAATAAAAAGAAAAATGCGAAGCTGCCAACAACTTTCTAATGGATTGGCAGAGATAAATTTTGATACGATTTTTGAATAAGATCATGTTCACAACATACAGTGAAGAAACTATTTAAATGTCATTTGGGAGGAAAGAAAAGAACAACCAAGGAAGAGATGGAGAAGGATTTAGAGAGCAATATAATTAAAGACTACAGGAAAATAGAACAGAATAGAGAAGAATTATCAATCAAGCCTTTACTGCTATGTCCATGAATATGCTGCTATAGATATGGCATTTTAGTCAATAATATCTTGTGGTATAGTCATAAGTTCACAATTTGCTTGAAGGACCGGCCTGATACCGATACTCTGGCTTATCAGGCAGTGGCCTTAATGCCATCGTATTGGAACCGTTACTTTTAACACTATCTTTCTTCCCTTCGTCCTTCTGCTTCAACTCAGAATACAGATGCACGTCTCTGTCGATGGGCTCACAATAGTCTCCGCTCAGAATTGGCTTGGTACTACTCGTACTGACATCCAAGTTGGACCTGGGGTTATCGCCCGTGTTGAATTTCTCCTCCATCAGTTTCAGAATGCCTCTGGGACTGGTGCTGGGACCTGCGGGAACTGAAACGCCCTGCGGTGTCGAGGAGGATTGTTCCTCGTAGGGGGGTGGAGGAATTTGAAGGTTTAAGTTACCTAGTTCCTCATACAGATGAGCTTCTTCTTCTCTGAAACAAAGGTGTGGTCACAATCAATCATTGACATTTGTTGAATATTTATATTTTATTTTCGCTAAAGAAAAAATATGTATGATCTCATTCTGGTCGATTTAATGAGATTTTTGACCAATCTTCGGTGTGAAACACTACACTCGAAGAGATTTATTACTAGCACCAAATAACTGTTTTAAACTTCTCGTCGTACGTTTCGTTAACTTTATCGTTAGCATACGTTAGCACAATCAGATGATTCAATCTGCGATTCAAGATTGAATCATCTCTTGATGATGCTAACGTGGTTAGCGAAACGTGAGTCGAGAAGTTAAAATAAAGTGATTTGGGATTTAGTAGTAAATCTCTGTGAATTTAAAAATTGATGATGGCAATTTAAGAGTATCTCATAATTGATTAATGACAATCCTTGAATTGATACTTTGCCAAATCTTTGACCTTGATCTTTGGTCACTTTACCAAAAATTTGTTGGGGTGTTTTACTATATCCATCATATGGTCCTGATATTGCCCCATCATATATTCGTTGATTTCGACCCTTGCAAAACTTTCCATCGTAGAACAGCTTCATTTCAAATTAAAAGATCAAGTTATGCATGGAAAGGATGATTACAGGAAGTTTATTGGTTTTTTATTTCACGTACTTTATTGATATTAGAGAGAACCAATTGTAGGAATGCTACGATAGTTGCGATTGATAAATAAAAAGAAATATTGATCATTAAAAATTGTTTTATTATTTTTCAAAATATTCTCCGGGATGATCGATATATTTTTGCATACGCTTGAACCAATTTCCATAGCACTTTTTCCATTCCGATTGACGTATCTCCAAAACATGGATTTTGATCATGTAGTTTGTTCTTCGCGGATGGGAACAAAAAAAAATCATTGGGTACCAAATCAGGACTGTAAGGCGGACGATCTATCAATTCGATGTTTTGACCGGTCAAATACTTGTCGGTCCGATGTGTGACAGCTCGCGTTGTCATGGTGAAGAATGATCGCGATCTGCGTCGCTGATTATTTTTTCTTATTTCTTCAGAAACCTTTGGCAAAGAAATGGTTGTGTACCATTCAGGATTGACCATTCTACAATTTTCGAGAGCCATAGTAGCCACATGCCCGTTTATCCCAAGAGTTAGGCTTATTTTGCAAGACCCATACAGTCGACTGCTATTTACATACGGGCTGGCTTGCACATATAGATCCAAGATTCGTCACCTGTGTAGATGTTATACACGGCTTTTAACGCACCACGATTTTATTTTTGAACATTTCTTTGCACCAATCGACACGAGCCTATTTTGAACCATTGCCAAATCATGCGAAATCTAACGCGCACAAATATTTTTCACGGCTAAATTTTCATATAGAATCTTGTGTATACTTGTCATACTAGTGCCCATGGGCCTCAGTCTCACGCTATGTCACATGACGAAAAGGCTTTGTAGAATATTTGGTGGTATCAAATAACCCGATAGGTATCTGGTGGTATGTATCTATCTGGTGATAGATATCACATATGGATATAATATAAAAAGTAAACAACCTCGCTCCCGCCATTTTTCTATAGATGGCGTTAGCAGCAACCAATGATCGAAATAAATACCTCATAGACAGCATGCAATACCTTTGGGCATCTTGTAAACATAACCCCATAACACCCCAGTCGATTAAAAATGTCAGTTTATGAGTCAAATTCTCGTCAGTTGCGGGAGGTGTTACTTAACTTATTTCTTTAATATGAAGAAATCTACGGCTGGGGTATAGCGGCTAGGGTTTAGCGATAAGTGAAAGAACGTGTCGTGAGTGGTTACAACGCTTCAAGAGTAGTGATTTTAACTTCGAAGACCGGCATAGCGGTGGAGAACGAAAGTTTTTAAAGGAACGAAGCTCGAAGTAGCACAAACAATAGAAAGGAATGGAAAGAGTTTGCAAAAATTAGTTTTAGATCACATCATGTGTAGAAGCTCAGTCCAAAAGATAATAAAAAAATATTTTTATCCTTACAAAATTCAGTTACTGCAAGAATTAAGTGACTATGATTTTGATTGAAGAATATGCACGAAAACCATCAACGAATTTTCGTCATTAGTTTTTTGCTTTTTGTCTTCTTAATTTTCGACGATTTTTAATGCTGCCTGTATCATTGAATCGTATCACCGTTTTTGAAACTGTTGAATTGATGTTTGATAATGTTGATGTGATGTTTTTATTTGGATTTAGTTTTTAAAATAATCGAAAAACTTTAGCATAAGTGCGTTTTCTGTCAGCGGACCGACAATTATTAGTTGTTAATACTGTCTTCTTCAGTTAAATGCATATGAATTATTCCATATAAAAATTGAAAGAAATTTGAAATTAATAAATTCACGTTCACAGCTGTCAAGTATAATCAAATATATCATCTGTCATCTATTATTTCATAGCCTACTAAGTGAAAAATGTATTTACGCTAAAACAGACTAAAACACCTTTTAGCAATTTTTTTAAATCTATGCAAATATTTACGAAAAACCAAGCAATATTTGCCTCGTTAAACTCAGAAAAAAAGCATTTTCCCAACAATGCCAAATTCAAGTACTGTTGTCATTAAAAAAAAATCCAGTTAGCTTTGGATTTCAAATATGCGACAAAAAAAAATATACCCAAAAAGTGGAAAGCATTTCCTGATGTTTGGGTACACAATTTTATGAATAAATCTCATATATATATATATATATATATATATATATATATATATATATATATATATATATATATATATATATATATATATATATATATATATATAATATATATATATATATATATATATATATATATATATATATATATATATATATATATATATATATATATATATATATATATATATATATATAATATTATATATATATATATATATATATATATATATATATATATATATA